>JAHWFP010267483.1:0-26428 GCA_023313725.1 Lithobius niger | reverse complement strand
TTTAGAAGACATTGTTGCCGGACACTTCAGTTGCCTCACCCTGTATATTAAGTGTTATTGTTACTGTTATTGTAGAATTTTCCATGTACATGACTACATACGATTAAATGTAAGTGTTAAAATTTATAGACACAAAATTCCTCCAGAAAAAAATTAGATATGAAGATAAGACGGTGTGACGTTTAGTTCGTTCGCAGTCCTATGAAAGTTGTGATATCCACCCAAAACCAACACTGGTATAAGAGAAGCCACCTAGTTTCTACATAGGTTCGGCCTTTGAAAGAAGTGATATCATTCACCAAGGAAAGGCCGCCAAGGTTAATCCTATTAGCCAAGTTTATAGCACCGAATAATACTTTGGACGTTAAATGAAAACTTGAAGATTGCTACCGCGAGAAATTTAGCATCGAAATTTCGGCTTTAACATGGGAGACAGAGGTCAAACCTCTTTTACAAATATATGCCTTGCGGCTGGCGTTTTGCTGATTGGCATTGTTCCCTGATCACAATGTGTTACAAGGCGACTGACGTGCATGAACTTCTTGCAGAATGCAAACAATTGGGAATATTGACTGTGATGAAATGAGTGGAATATTAACTGGAGTGTTTAAGGAGATAGGCGCAGAGGTAAAACGTGGAGGAATAGAAATGGAGGACCTACACCAATTTGGTGTGGAGGAAGAAGTTCGAGAGGAAAAAGGTAGGCATAATGAAAACTCGGTGCAAACAGAGCCAATGATGAAGTAAACAATGCGACTAACAATGATGCCAGCAACACTGTAAGCAACAATGTCAACAATGCCTGTTTCTCATCCTGTGGCTAGACGGCCTGCGCTTGTACAGTACGTGGTCCATGTAGAAATGGGGAAACAGAATGGACAGCTGCTGTCACTGGGCATGCTCTGTATGCTCTTCAGCCGTATTGCTCTTTGTCATGTCCCCTTGATGACATGCCGCTCGTGGCATGCAGGATGCTTTCCCGTCTTCGCACGGGGTATTCTTTGTTAGCAGCACACCGTCACAGGGTGGGGTGGTGGCATCATTCTGCCGTGTGTCCAGACTGTGGTCACCCGCAGACTCCAGAGCACTTTCTTCTAGAGTGCAAGGCCTCTGATCGCTACCGACGGGGCTTGGATGACTTTTCCTACGTCCGAACCGAAGTCTAGAGGGCCTTCACTCTTTCCAGTCGTCAGTACGCGTGAGAGCCAGGATGAATGATATCGTCAACTTTGTCAAGGAAACGGGTGTTCGTGTGTGACTCGCTGTGTCCTCAGTTCCGTGTTCCCCCTCTCTTCCACTTTCTGTCCTTCCTCGTACTTGATCTGTCTTGGTGTCTGTATGAATAGTTTCCATCTCTTCTTTGTCCATTGCGGGTTGTCTGAGTTGTTGCTGTAACGTTGCATTACTTTTGTGTGGGGGTATGTGGCATTGGGCAGAGGCTCCCGAATAAACAAATTCATTCATTCATTCATTGGTGTAAATAGTAACACTTTGGCAGTTCGAGTAACGAGCCGCAGTTCATACAGATTGGCGATGACAAACAGTGAAGTTAATAGTGACAGACAAAATGTCATAACTTATGTAAAAGAAATATTCAATGTTAGAAGGCACGAAGAAGAAGAGCAGAGGATCACAAAAGCTGGCTCCAAAGCAATAAATGTCTTGAGCCTCAAAAAACAGTACGAGGGAAGTCTGAATAATGTAGGTTGGTGAAATCTGTTAATTTTTGTGCGGAGCCTTCGGGAAGCCCTACTTGTCAGTTCAGATATTTACAGTGGCGTCGGCAATCGTAGGAGCAGAGGGAATCGAAGCTCTCTGCAAATAAGAGTGGGCCACGCGTTTCAGGTGGTGCTGAAGGGTGCAGTAGCTAAACGACAACTCCTTCAGCAGGCTACAATCAAGATAAATGGGGTTAAAGTTGATATACATAACTTTCATGAAAACCTCGTAGAGGCCAAGCTACATTGGCTGCCCTACGAGGTCACTCCACAAGATGTGTGTGTAGCTGTGAAGCGCCTTGGTGATCTGGTGTCACACAACTTTGAAAAACTAACTGCGGGAGGCAGAGAAATATGCGAGTCAGGTGTGAGATAAATCAAGTTTAGGCCCCGAGACTCGGTCACACTGAATGATGTCCCAGACATCCTTTATGTAAAAGGCATTCCTGCATTGGTCGTGGCCACAAGCATAGCGTGTGCAGTGTTACCTGGACCCGCGGGATTTTCGTCCACACCTCCGCGGCCTGCCAGTGGAAAATACACGACGGCAAGTTGAGTTACCAGACAACCAGGCAAGGGTGCGAAGTGAAAGTTTGCAAGTGAAAGTGTGTCAAAACCAGTAAATCTAAATCACGCTACAGTATACACATTAGTTGAACGTCCGCCAATTTCCGGTCCATCAGGCTCACACGCTCTTGGTGGTCTTGACCCGGCCCATGGAAATGCTGAAGAAACAGGCAGTGAGCCAGAAGGATCTCAGTTCGTTGCACCGCCCAAAAAAAACAAGAGGGTAAATAGGAGAAAGAAAAAGCAGTTGCTAAAATGTGAAACTAGTGAAAAATGTTGCAAAGATGTCGCAGAGTTAAAGCAGGCAAGTAGTGAGTGAGTAGTGGCACGAATCGCAAGGGATGTGCAGGAAGCTTCGCAATGCTTGTACACCTCTAGTGGTATTAGCATGAACGTGAGTAGTGAACCAGAAAAGGGGAAGTTAAAAGGGTGCAACGAAGAATCAACGAGTACGAGTGCGAACGCGATTCAAATTAATATAATAGAACAAATATGTGTGTCATGGAAGTTGAAGAGAAAGTTGACACTAATTGTGAGTATGAAGGGGTGAGATAGGAGGGTCATAGGTTTATATCACAAATTCGTTGGGCTCCTGGAAGCCAGAGGCTTGAATAACAAATCTAATGAAATAGAATATCTTTTAAAATTTGTAAATGTTTTGGGGGTGCAAGAGGCGTGTATCAACGGTGAGAATTTCCCAGCTATTCGGAATGATGACTGCGTAACGTCACGTCCTGGGTCTAACATAAATACTTTCGTTATATGGAGTGTGCCGTACCTTCAGATTACACACAAGCACGTTCGCGAAATAGATGCATGTAGCATTGAAATATGGATGGGAAGCGAGTGGGTCACGGTGGTCTTTTTGCACGCTGCTCAGAGAGTGATAGGAGTTGTCTAGCACATATGGTTGCAGCAGTTTTCTCTCCCATGTGTCATAGCCAGCGACTTAATTCAATACCCATCATTTTGCACGGGGTTCTGCACACAGTGATACCAGGGGTAGTGGGCTAGCACATGCTATTGAGGATCTTCTGACACTCATTCACAATGAACAACCAACGTTTGTCCGCTGGTATGGCGAAATGCAGCAGGATTTGGTTCTTGATCTCTTCCTTTGCTCGCCAGAGATTGCAAATGCACTTCCCTTTGAGATCTCTGACAACTTCACAGGAAGTGATCATTTGCCATTGCTCTGCATCCATTCAACAGAAACATGAGCATTTCAGCGGCATCGAAAGCCATTAAGCGTAGATAGTGGGGAGTTTGAAGCTTGGTGCAGGAACTTCCTGCCATCATTAGGAAATAATTGTATCTTGAAACAAAACAGGCATCATAAAAAACCGTTCTTATGGATTGCCGTTTGTAGCCTGGCAGTCGAGGATAGGAGGTAGGCTTATTGGCAGTGGAAAAGAGCACCAACGTATGAAAGGTTGCTAGCGATTGTGCAGGAGTCCGGATATGTAATTCGTAGAGAAAAGGTACATTATTTTGTTCGTGAGTGTACGGCTGTAGCCACTACAGGTTCGGCGTCTGAAGTCTGGCAAGCTATTTGCCCGCAGGACTGGAAAAGAAATGTGATTTGGGTGTATGGTCAGGCAGTTACTGATGAGCCGAGTACTAGGCTTCTGTGGGGAGAAGCGTTGGCAGATGCATTTAAGGGCAAGATCTGCCAGCGTATACTCTCTCCCCAGTGAAGATTGTCCTGCGAATTTTATGGCTGCGCCATTTATGCACTCAGTAACAGATGCAACGTTTGGTATGCCTGGATTTCTTGCAGCCATTGCGAAGTGCCACCCGGAGAGTGGTGTAGGTATTGACGGGGTCTCTTACAAGGATTTCTTACGAATTGCCTAATTCGGACATGGTGCAGCTTCTACTGTTTCTATAGAATCTCCTTGAAGGAGCAGAAGTACCGCCATCGTGGATCTACACGATTTTAGTTCCTTTTTAGAAAAAAGGGTAGCAAAAGGTTGGATATTCGAAACTACAGGCCATTTGCATTATTTTCATGCATCCTCAAAGTTTATGAGCGCATGCTGGTCAACAGACTCAACTGTCATCTTGAATATCATGGTTGTTTTTCATATGTATAATTTGGATATAGGTCAGGGCGCAGCGTGCAGGATGCCATATTTTTTTTGTCCAGTATTAGGGAAGCGTGCACTCAAGGTATTGTTCGGGCAGTATTTCTGGATATCCGTGCGGCCTATGACACGATACGCATGGCGTGGGTGAAAGCATCATTGTTGAAAATAGGTATGGGTATCAATTTGACCACGGCAATTCTAAAACTGCTGGAGGAAAGGTCCTTTGTCACTAGAATCAATGGGTATTGGTCGACTCAGGCAACTATGGATAACAGACTTCCACAAGACAGTTGTGTGTGCCTGGTACTGTTTGCCATTCATATTAACGATGTTCTCACTGAAATGGGTCAATGTACTAGCCTAACATTGTCTGCTATGTAGAGATGTTGCGCTCTGGTTTGTTGGAACTGATCCATACGTGCTTGTCTACTATGTTCCAGAAGCTGTCAATCATTTTGTACAAAGTCTTTCTCTGGCTCGAGGAAAGACGGAGCTGGTAATATTTTCGTGCGTGGTGGCAGTTTGTAGCACGCCCATTGCAGTAACAGTGGGTTCTGATTCATCCAATGGTTAAGGTGAAGTATCTGGGAATATGGTTATATAATGGACTGAAGTGGCCTGAGCACACAAGAGTTCTGCGTGAACCGGTTGAACGAAGGCTGCCATAGTCATCGTGGATGTCCAGAGGAAGGCGCTGGTGGCAGCTCATATGAGATGGTACTTGGCAGTCTACCACTCTGGATGCCCAAGACACTATCACGATTGTGTACAGGGCACTGTTTACTGCAGGCGCACAGGCGGTGCATGGGTGGAGTTTGTCTGCTACATGTGAGTGTGGGGAAGAGAGCATTGTGGCACATTTGTTACGTCATTGTACGAGGTGGCAATCTGAACGTAGGGGTCTTCGGCACTGGGTCTGTGCTGAAACGTCTTGCAATGAGCTTCTAGCAAGAGGCAATCAGAAGAAATATATGGAGTGTCTCCACGATGTGGCGCAATACATCAGATCAACCTTGGTACTGGTATGATCATTCCTATCTCATCCCATCAGCATGTGTCCGCACCATATGTGGAGCACTTGACCATCAGGTACTTCTTAATAGCAACCCTGGATTAGCATCTTGTGCACAGTGGAGTCATGTAGGAGCAGAATGGGACACGAAATAGGAAGACTCTACACGGACTGTACTTGAGGTCTTGTCTGTGGTTATTGAGAGTTACAGGAATTTTGCTTGATTTTTTGCTAATACTCTGTGATATTGTGAAGTAGTGAAGTAATGAGGTAGCAGAGTTGCAAGGTTATGCGTTGTTGTATGTTGTTGTAATTTATCCTTAGAGTGGGCGCATGGCTGTGGGCCAAGGCTCCAAATAAAGACACAAACTCCCGTAACTCTGAAATTGGTCGACTAACTGAAAAAGTGATCTCTTTGAGGATGAAGGAGAACGAAATTTCTAGTTTAGATCATGTTTCAGATTTTAGGTAGGTGAAGTAGTTTTTTCTGAAACAGTGGCAGACCAACAAGAACAACAAGTAAACAGTTGTTGACAGTTGCCAAATTTACGTGTGGCTCCCCACTTTTGCTCTTGTACAGAATTGCTTATTTTTTGGTATAAATATACCTCCCGTACTTACCTACTATCTAGCCAAGTTTGGTCGAAAAATATTGAATACGGACGTGCACAGATTTCGCCGTCAGAAAAAGTATTAGAATTTTATCTAAAATTAATATGGGCATCTCGAAAACATCTTTAACAGGAGGATGAACTAAGAAGTCGGTTTCTACGTTTTTAACGAAATGTAATATGGAGGCATTTCAGCCTTTGTACTTTTTCCAATAGATATTTTCTTCCTGGAATTTTTTTTTGTGGGGGTGTTTTTTCTGAGGATTTTTCCGGGGATATTTTTAATTTTTTGAGGAGATATTTTTTTGGATTTTTTTGCGATGACAACCGCTCCACGCACCCCCACCCCTAACAGCAAATTTGAGGCGGGAAAACGGGCTACACATTGGAATATCACGAGATGGAAAAAAAGGTGTAAAAAGAAGTATTACGCAAAAAGAAAAAATAGTCCTCAAAATTCGGGAATAAAACAGAAGTCAGCCGGAAAATGTTGGCCTTCACAACCCAACCCCTAATAGATTTTCAACAGCTGGAAAATCCATAACCTGTTAATTTTTGCATCTTGCTCCGCTGGATGCTTTTCTCACCTTGAGATGTTTTTCTGCGTCGATCCGCCCAGCTCAACAACCCTTACCGCGCCTGCACGGGCCTCCTTATAAATACAGCTCGCTCAAGAGCGGTTCCATCTTTTGTTCTTAAGGCGACCTGGCGACAGTTCGTCTTACCTTGGGATTAATGTTACTACCGCATTCGTCCGATGAACGCTGACAAAGTCTCCCCAATTTCTCTCGCTATTTGTTAGGCCTACGATGGCACCATCGAGCTTCTTCGCTCTGTTTCCAGCCCCCGACCTAGCTGTCAGTGGAATCGCCCTCAAGACGACAACAACAGCTCGGACGCGATGCATGTGATGAAATGCATTCACACTCGTTTCCGTTTCCTGTTGTTGGTTGGCATTCGCACTTACTTCCGTTTCTCTAACCACTAGACAGATGAACATTGCCGACAATGGGTCATTCGCATTCGGTTCCGGTACCTCATTGCCTCAAGACAGATGAACAACGGATCTCGCTGAATGGCATTCACATTCGCATTCGCACCGAGACCTCCTGACGCCCTCTCGCTTTTGTTTCCTGCAACGCCGTAAGTCAACTGTGATGTACGGAACGCCATTTACAACTGCTGCAGTTGGTGCAGACCATGACAACTGACACACTGCAACCCACAAGTGGGACCCTCTACATTGTACATTGGAAAGGGATCGTCCCACGGGAATTACCCAACCAAATTTGAACCTTGTAGAAAAACTGCCAGGGTTTTGACACGCCAATCAACAGTCATGTTTATCCCACCATGAAGCAGACCCTTTCATTATGCACTGGAAAGGGATCGTCCAACGGGAATTGCCTGACCCAGTGCACTTTTGAGACGGGAAATCTTAAACTGCAACGCCTGAAAACTACAATCAACACTCATTTTCCTCAAGGTGGGACCTTCTCACTGGACTTTGGAAAGGGACTGTCCTACGGGAATTGCCCATCCAATATGTACTTTGAGAAAGGAATCTACAAACCACAACCTGTTTTGGTCCTCTAATCAACCACCACAAGTGCGGACCTCATGACGCCTCCAATCAACACAACAAGGGACAATATCATTCCCCCCGATGGCAACAAAAGAAGTCTCATTACAAAAACCTGATGTCAACACCAATTCACCAAGTCCCACTGAACTAAAACTGGAAAAGGGCACCCTTACCCTTAAGACGAAGCAAGAAACCACTTCACTGGCCAACTTGACGTCTGCCGAAGTCAAACAGCATCACCTGCACCAATCGCAACATGGCATGATACCACCACTGACAGGATCCGGAACAACTCATAAGACGTCCATGCTCCGCAATTCGCATTCACACTGAGACGCATTTGCATTTGCACTAAGAAGCATTCGCACTCACACCCCAAAAGAGTCGCATTGTCACCTCAACTAGCAATCGCATTCGCAATTCGTAACTCAATTAGCATTCGCATTCATACCAAGAAGCATTCAAATTCGCTAAGAAGCATTCGCATTCGCACCGAGAAGCATTCGCATTCACCCCAGAACATGCACATTGGCACCTCAACCAACATTCGCATTCGCATCAAGAATCATTCGCATTCGCACTAAGAATCATTTGCATTCACACCACAGAGCAGTCGCATCGGCACCTGCATTCGCTTCCGCACCTCAACCAGCATTCACATTCGCACCAAGAAGCATTCGCATTCGCACCAAGAAGCATTCGGCATTCGCACAAAGAGGCATTCACCCCAAAACATGCGCACTGGCACATCTACCAACATTCGCTCACACCTTGTCTCCGGCAGCTTATCCCGACCCAAATAAAAATTTTCAAGATAGGCATGATCATCCCGTGTCTTTTGGAACCTGCTCTCACGAAATGAGAGCTGAAATCAAATTGGAGTCAAACACAACCCACGCAGCCTAAGACATCAACGTGACCATGTGAAGAAAACCACATGTTCAACGTATGAAATCGGCGTCCTGAGCTCAACACAACACCATCCCGTCACATGTGATTCAAACAACAGCATCCTGAAAGAAAACCATCACCTCACACTTGTGATGCATCATCAGGACAAGCACAACACGAGGTGGGAACAATTGTTACACCCAGGACTATTGACAACCCCACTCAAGCTCCTGCACAAAGTCACGTAGAAGAAAACTCGAACCAACAGCCTCTCCCTGCCAATTGCCCCAACTGTGCCTGCACCACCATGATTTCCACACATCTTTCTCCAACTTGTGGACGATCTAAGACCCCTTTCACCCATTCCGGTTCTTCAAACCCGTAAAACCATGAAACCCAACAGTAACTAAATTCATTTCTTTTCAAGTAATTGATGTGAATTCAGCCTGTCCCCAAGTGAAGCAAAACACAAAACTTCAAACGAAGTTTCAACACGAACCCTGGGGATCCCAACTCACACCGATCAGTAGGTGCCCGCCACCAAACTCTGACGCGGTTTAACTGTTAATACAAAAATTAACAGGTTATGGATTTTCCAACAATAGAAAGTTAATTTTGCCGGCCCCCAGCCAGGCCAGCTAAAAATTGTTTCTATTCCTAGGAAAATACATAACCATACCCACCCTACCTCCCCTCTTGAGTCACCTTCAGGCAAACCAAAAGAGAACAATAGGTGCAGCCACTCTTGAGCGAGTTGTATTTATAAGGAGTCCGCGCAGGCGCGGTGAGGGTTGTTGAGCTGGACGGATCGACACAGAAGAAAATTTCAAGGTGAGAAAAGCATCCAGCAGAGCAAGATGCAAAAAATAACAGGTTATGTAATTTCCTATCACCAGAAACAATTTTTAGCCGGTCTGGGTGGGGCCGACAAAATAAACTTTTTTACTTAACTAACAAACTTATGATTAAATTCAATTATTATTATTTTTCAGACTTCTCGAAAATGTTGTCCTTCACTACGAAAGTAAGCAGTTTCGTCTTTATTCTGGCATGCATTTCCCTTACCAGTGCTGAAGACGGTAACAATGCCCTTAAACAAGGACAGCAGAACAGGGTAAATCAGGCTGAAGAGATTCTCACGGCTTTTGAAAAAGAAATCGCACACCAGGACGCAGCGGAAGCAGCTGTGCAGAAGATTCAGAAGTCAGTCCAAGCAGTTCGTGGCTTCATTGCGAATTCAACCAAGCAGAAGTCAGCTCAGCATGTAAGATGTTTATTGTCTTTGTTTATTTGACCATCATTATAATAGAAATCATAGGCCAAGCGTCTACTTTTTTGCAGGAAAATTCCCATGCAGTGCAAATCTTTGCAATTCATTGTAATCATGCGTAAGAGATCCAGTAAGGAAGAAAAAACTGGGCATTTTAATTTTTTATTTTTAAAAAGAAAATTCTTGGAGACTCAATTCATCTGAAGAAAACTATACTCACACTACCGGCCTCTTATTCTTTATTAGAAAACAAAAACGAACTCGTTCAATGCTTAAGGTAAGGTTTAACTTATCCGCAGTCAAAACAGCAATGAGACACAAATAAACTTTCCTGCGTGGTTTCAGATACTGCAGTGTTGCGATCCTGCTTAGTCAACGTGAAACCTTACTGCTATATTGAAATGTTTTTACCATTTTTGCTTTTGCACACGACACATCAGAAAATGATTGGTGCATTCTACTTGGCTATACGATATCGCTGGAAAATGTTTAAAAACTAATCGTCTTAGTTTGCTTAGCACAACTCTACAGATAATTGAGGATTCGTGCGAGTCGTTAAAAACCTGCAAATGTCCTGAAAAGTAATAATGAAACTCCATGCCTTGAAAGTCTTGAAAATCTTGAAAAATGATAAATGTATCATCAGTTGGACGATGAATGGAAAGTAGACGAAATGACTAAAGAACACTGATTCATGAAAGTTGTGGAGTGTGTAGCCTTACATTATTCTTCCTTTGTTTGGGCATGACAAGTTTTGAAATTCGGGCGCTGATTTTGACTGTATTTGTAAACGTGTAAAATAGTTGAATACTGTAGTAAGGTTTCACGTGGACTAAACAGTACAGTAACACTGCAGGATCTGTAACCTTACAGAAAATTTTATTTGTGTATCTTTGCTGCTTTGACTTCGGCTAAATTAAACCTTACCTTAAGCATCAAACAAGTTTATTTTTGTTTTTTATTTCGTGCTACTTTCGTACAGTTTAGATTAGCTTGTTTCAATGTTTCGTATCAGCACGGCTGGCCAGCAGTGTTTATTAGAGTTCGTTTGCGCACGAGAATTTTCAAAAACTGGACAGTAGGAGTTGGGCCCCAGAATGCAATTCCGCAACATGCAACAACGGGGCAGCATTAGGCGAGGTGCAAAAGATCGGATTATAGCTCACTCGGACAAGAAGCAACGACTTAGGCTCATGTATAAAATAAAAGTAAAAGTAAAAAAGAAGCAACGCTGCTCGGGTGCGTGGGAAATAACTTTATTGTTGTATCTTGTTTGTGTTAGTATTGTCACCTAAAGAACTCGTTCTGGAGAACCGAAATAAAATGTTCTTGGGTTTCACTAAAATCGTCAAATTTCAAATAAAAGGTGCGAAGTCTCTAATTACTTGCTGACATGACTGAATTGCTTATTTAGTACTTCGATGCGGGCTTCCGGAAGCCAGTTGAAATGTTCGAACGATTGTGTGATACGATACTGATTTTATTTTATTTATTAACGAGCCTAAGTGGTCTACAAAACCGTTCGCTCAATTGATTTATTGATTTTATTCTTCTAAGCCTCGGCCCTAACCCAAAGCGCTTAGGTACAGAATGTATAATTACAGCCAAACACACTAAGGCAAATCATGAACAGAGCAACAACTCACATATCACACATCTCTGATAGCACCGTATGAGAACGGAGTGGAGCAAGGAGTAGGAGACGGAGAATGGAAGTAGGTTTAAACCCGAATGCCGGACCTATGAACAAAAGCTGCCACTGCTCGAAGTCTCACACGTGTCGTCGGGGAAGGCTGAAGAGAAAGGAGGTCTCTTATAGCCTGCCCTGGGCGAATATAGCTAGCCAAACTCAGCCTAAGCTGGTGTAGCATTGAGCACTCAAGAAGAAGATGCCGTGGGGTCTGAAGTAAACCACACCTTAAACACGCCGCTGAAACACACCAACCCATCCTGTGACGAAGAGCCACAAGACGGGAATGCCCCGTACGAAGGCGGGAAAGAGCACTTCCTGCTGAGAGTGGAAGAACATCAAGTGGGGACACAAGGGAACAATCGGGCTGGAGGTCATGGAGGGTCCGACCAGTAATGGCAACAGACCACTCCTTTTCCCACTCATTGAGCACCCACGCACTCAACAACAGATGCCTAGACACCAGGAGGGAGACAGGGGAAGTAGCAATACATTCGGACATGGCTGCAGTCTTGGCAGGTCCGTCAGCCTGCTCATTCCCCTTCATACCAGCCTTTTCTTTTACCAGACATAGACCCACGAAGCCACTCCGGGATGCAATATGTGCCTTGAGACACACTTCATGAAGAACGGGATCGCACAAGTCTAGGTGCTCAATCGCCTGCCGCAGGGAGAGACCGGCTGCTTACGAATCCGTGTAGATCGTAAACGACGACAGATCGTAATCCAGAACTACGTCAAGAGCCACGGAGATGGCACAGAGTTTGCACATGGTGCTGGAAGACACAGACAGAAGCTTCTTGCCGAAAAAAACCTTCAGAGAGGGAATAACTACTGCAACTCCACCCGCACTCATGCTCGCACAGAAGGACACGTCGTAGGAAATGTCGCAACCCGCGACATGCAGTAAATATCTCGATCAGAGCAGGACACCACGCCCAGGGGTTAAAGACGACAGCACGCGCAATTTTCAATGGTGAAATTGCGGACGCCCGCTGAAGCGATATAGCCACATACCCAAAAGGACCTAAGACTTCAAAAACAGAGAGCCGCAGTGAGCAATAGTCAATAATGATCCTTCCCACACAGTCCCCTGTGCCACTACTGACATTGCCCATTTCCAGTGAACAGAGGAACTCAGTCACCCTGATATGGAGAGGTGGTTCACAAGACTCTACCCACAGAGCTTGTATAGGCGTTGTCACAAGGCACCCAGTGATGTTTCTCAAACACTCGTTCACGACAGCCTGGAGCACGGAAATGTGCCAGTGCTTTTGGAATAAAAAAGGATGGTGATAACCCAAGGTACCGCAAATAAAGGTTCTATACACAGTATGGAGTGGGCCCCGCTTAACTCCCTTCATTCCCACTTGTAAACTAACTTAAGCACTAACCAAGGTAACAAAGTAACAAAGGTTACTACAGCGCAAACTTGAAAACGTCGGCACGAATAGGGTAAAGGATCCGGTACTGCATCTCCCAGCAACAATGCAGAATCAACGACCCATCGGAATGACACATGCAAAATCTAGACACACGCTAGGTGTTGCCATGAAATAATAAGCATGGTACAAAGCTTGGGCGGAATTAACATGAATACACATTTTTGATGTTCCTTTTTTTTGCAAAGAAACTTCTCAGATTCTCAGATTCTTTATTACCAAAACTTAGAGGTCTGAAACCATACATCCCGTCTAACTTACTGCTAATTTAACATAACTTACATCTAACAAGTAAGCAATAACCCATAAAGATCCGTGATGAACCACAGGCCAGCCCGAGTCCAGGTCTCCCCAGAGGTCAAACCTAACAAAACCTCTTAGTAGCCTTACAAAAATTCAGAACCATTCTGACCCGACCCTAAGCATACCCTACCCCACACCCCATCCTTGCACTTCAAGGTCAACACCTGACGAAGATCCCCAAGGTGGCAGGCAGCGGGAGCCGGTGGGATGCTTCCCACTACATACACGAGAAAAGGAAGTGTCCAACTACTTGTCCCTCTCCCCACATGCACAACGTGTCAAAGGACACCCTCCCAACCGGAACATATGTTCTCTCAAGAGCATTTGCCCAGTCCTCAGATGCAACAAAAACCCCGCATTGTGCCTGGACAACTGATCCAGAATCTATAACCTTGCCGCAGAAGGGTGCACAGAGAACAACCTCCTGCCAACTCCACCTCCAGACCATTCAACCTCCCAGGATGCAGCAGCAATCACATCCAAGATTTAAGTCTCTCGGTACTAACATGAAGGAGACTCCACCAGAGCCAGTCTGACACAAGGCCCCGACTATAAACCAGTTCATCGGCCAGCTCATTGCCAAAGCACCCCGTGTGGCCCCATACCTATACAAGAGAAACCCCACAACCTGGAGTGATGCAAACAACGACCTACCTATGTCCTATACTACAGGATGACTGATATTAAAGGGCTCAAAAGAGTGTTGCAGAAACCACATTCGAGTAACAGAGTCTGAAAGGACAAAGAACTGCTGGAACTCAAAATCCAGACTCAACCTGAGAGCTAAAGCAACAGCAACAAGCTCCGCCACAAAGGCAGATGGTACATAACTCACATGAAAACTAAACTCCTTCCACAATGCCGGGATTACAATACCAACTCCCCTCATCCATGAATCCCTAAAGAAGCATCACAGAAAACATCAGTGGCCAAAATGGCCTGACTAAGTGCACTGTCGTCCTCCTGGAACGTGAGCAAATAAAGACCACACCACGTCCAGGAGCAAAAAGACTGCACAATATAAGGAGTTTGGAAGTTGTCCAGGAGTTTTCCTCCAACGAGAGTCGTGCTCAACCCCGAGAGCCAACAGAGTTCTGAGTAAGAGTACTCAAAGTACCATACCCAACCACAACCTGAACCAGCGAATCTTCCTTTCCCCTTGTGATCACTCTCAGACAGAGGGCAGAAAGCAACCACTTAGCCCGAACACTAACAGGGAGCTCCACAGCCTCAATATGCAGCGCATTCACAGGCATTGACGGTAGACACCCAGTTACGTGCTTGCATACCTTCATGAAGTCAACCTGAACACCCTGAATTACCTACCGAAAAGGGGCAAGAAATGGCAATTGATAATCAGCCGCCAAATAACGAACCCACGATAGAAGCACCAACCACCAACCTCTTGGCTAGCAACTTGTTTGTCACCAAGGCACCTAAAACCTTGGTCCTACCAGCCACAGTTTCCCTAAGCACCCTCAGCACCACAAGTCAGTTGCGAATCCAGTTTGATAGCCAGAAACCAAACACAAGAGGAGGTCGCAATAACAGCAGGTCCTATTATAATTGACGCCTGAACACCCGAGACCCTGCTAAAGACCTCCAGTTGGTCTGAGACAGGACGAGGTCCCTCTCAGCAAGCAAATCCTCATCTACATCTAAAGCCAAGAAGAGCTGGGAGATCCCGACCTACCGACCAAACAGCCATGTCATCAGTATATGCTATCACTTACACAATGTGGCTCATCTGAACCAACACCTCGTTGATCGTGATGGTAAAGAGAACCAAGACTCTAAGGAAAGGCCAGCAGCTGAGAATATACAGGGTGTTCGGAAATTGGTGTCAAATATTTTGAGGGTCCGCTGTGTGATCAAAGATAAGAAGAAAAAGTCCTATAAACATGGGTCCGGAAATGCACCAGTCTTTAGTTACAGCCCCCCCAGGTTTGGGGTAAACTGTTCTTAAATACCTCGTAATGATTCACCGTTTCCATTCCAAACTCAGGATATGTGCCATATCATACCTGGTATTTCAGTACTTCATAATACAGTATTGGGTCGCACAACTTATCAGAGGGAGAGGTAATTTTCTTATGGGGGGGGGGGGATCAAACGTGGGGGAAGAGAGGAGTAACTGCTTTGGTCTTGTACTTTAATGAAACAAATTGTACATACCAGAAAAAACACATCGTATCACATTACTGTGTGATTGAAAACAATCGAGAAATGAAACATCATTAAGTAAACAGAAGATGGCTACTCAAAGTTTTACTGAGTATCATTGCATTTGCGGCTCTGCTGCAATTAACTGCAATACGCATCCGCAAAAGACCTCCTCTCCAGAACATTCTGTGACAAGCAACTCAAAAAGATAAATACGACGGAAAACAAACTAAACGTAAGCGTTTTATCATAGTAGGTGCTCAAAATGACCCCCCCCCTCTGCCTCGATGCAGTTCCGAAGCCGCTGCGCCATGGACCGACGAACCCGTTCAAAGATTCCAGGGGTTGTGCGAATCTGGTTGCATCCATCCACAATCCTTTGGCGAAGTACATCAGCACTGGGAATTGGTGTACTGTACACGAGTAACTTTAAGCGTCCCCAAAGATAAAAGTCTAACGGGTTTAAATCCCTATAGCTTTCTGAAATTTTTTGAAATTTTTTGAAATTTTTTGGAGGGGGGGGGCACAAACTTGGAAAACGATGTAACCTACTTGGTCTTTACACGTAATGAAAGAAAGTACAGTACTACTTTCGATTGTTTTCAATCACACGATGTGTTTTTTCTACAATTTGTTTCATTAAAGTACAAGACCAAAGCAGTTACTCCTCTCTTCCCCCACGTTTGATCCCCCCCCCCCCATAAGAAAATTACCTCTCCCTCTGATAAGTTGTGCGACCCAATACTGTATTATGAAGTACTGAAATACCAGGTATGATATGGCACATATCCTGAGTTTGGAATGGAAACGGTGAATCATTACGAGGTATTTAAGAACAGTTTACCCCAAACCTGGGGGGGCTGTAACTAAAGACTGGTGCATTTCCGGACCCATGTTTATAGGACTTTTTCTTCTTATCTTTGGTCACACAGCGGACCCTCAAAATATTTGACACCAATTTCCGAACACCCTGTATATAGAAGTTGTACTTAGTTGGCACAGAATGAACGTCGAAAAAGTGATACACTAATGCTAATCAGCTTAGCAAGGGATTCGATCTACAACGATTCAGCTCATGGCAAAGAATTCTCCATATTGCGGTTTTGATGCGGATTGCATTTCGAAACAGTTGGTGATGCTGAATCAACATTGACTGATCAAGAGATAAGGCAAGCTGTGATTTACTGGATCAAACATGTTCAACAAAAGGAATTTGTTGAAGAGGTCAATCTAATGTCAAAATGTTCGTAAAATGGTAGGTTCCCTATCTAAAATGTTACTTTATTGCATGTCAAAATCAATGCATGCTTCATTAAGGCGTGGATGCTTGGTCGGTGGGTTACAGTAGTTTTTATACTTAATGTCAGAAGTCTAGCCCAGCAAAACTGGGTTTCCTGGCTTGGGCAATTCCCTTCTCCTTGCTTAATTGCGGGAGATTTTAATGCCCATCATTATACTTTGGGCTCAATTTAGTGCGACACTAAAGGTCATCATCTTTCTCAAGCAGTTGACACTACTGGTCAATCGATAATTCAGGATGGGACTCCGACCTTTGTCAGACGGCAAGATGGTCAGCTTTGTGAGTCGGTGTTGGACCTTTCCCTCTGTTCGTCTGGTACAACTGGGTTCTTCAAGTTCACAGTGTCAGACGACCATAGAGCCAGTGATCACTTCCCCATTGTTATCAGTGTTAGTCGTGGGTAAAGGAGTTGGTTTTGTGTTCTGCGCCGGTTCATCTTTGCAAGTGCATGCAATGTTTAAGTGCACACACCACTTGTTGTGTGGTGAGATTTGTAGGATCTATAAGGACTTGTATGATGTTTGTTGTGGGGAGCGTATGACTGCGGATCCGGGGTCCCAGAAATAAATTCTAATTCTAATTCTAATTCTAATTTTAATTCTCGTGGGTCTGTCAAGGTACTGCGCTCCAAGCCAGTTGTGAGTAATGGTGTTTTAGATGGTTGGCATAATAGGCAGAATAGGGTAAAAAAAAAGAGACAGAATATTGGGTCAAGTAGAGTGTCATGTGTTAGGGATGAGCCTACGTGGCGGACTAAGACTTGCACAATTGCTGTTCGTGATCGGCATATTGCCTGTTGGTTGTAGAAGCGGTCTCCATCTGTTGCCGCGTGGCTTGCATACAAAGCAACTGCTCGCGAATCTTCTTTTATTATACGGTCAGAGAAAAAAGGTTTTGGAAATCGTCTATGTGATATGGTAGCTTCTTCAGGATCTTTGGCTTTAGCATGGAGATCCTTGCATCCTCAAGAACAGAGATACTCGTTGTCCAGAATTTATAGCATGGACCCACCCAATAGCAAAATTCTTCAGGAGGAACTAATGGTGGATACTTTTAATGAGCGTTTTGTCAGCATTCATGCACTCCCAGGAGGTGCGCAGCCAGATAATGTATCCATGGTTTCTGTGCACAGGACAACTGACGAGCCATTTAGTATGGCCGAGCTGGCTGTTGCAATCTCGAAATGTAAAGCAAGTAGTGCTGTGGGCAATTTGATGGTTTGTAGTACAAGCAATTGGCTGCTCTTCCAACTGATGATTGTGATGAGCTCCTGCATCACTTGCAGGACTTGCTGGATGGGATCGCTGTTCCTCCATCGTGGTTGTTCACAGTACTAGTTCCTGTCATTAAAGCAGGTAGTTCAAGGTTTGAACTTGTGAATTATAGGACAGTTGAGCTCCTCTCATGTGTTAGGAAGGTATAAATGTATGGTTATGTTGCGTTTGACCTGGCATCTAGAGTATTATCAATGCTTGTCACCCATCCAATCTGGTATAGGGAAAATCGTAGTGCCCAGGATGCAGTGATCTTTCTTTTGTCTGGCATCAGAGAAGCGTGATTTCATGGTCAGGTTGTCATTGCTGTGTTCCTTGACATACGCGCCACGTATGATACGGTCAGCATAGAATGGGTTCGTTCATCACTACGCATCATGGGAATTGGTGACAAGTTAGTTAATGCAATTCTTGCCCTACCAGGCATGCGAATGTATGTCTCTATGGTAGGAGGTTACTGGTCATCCCAGGTTAAGTCCGATCGGAGACTTCCCCAAGGTAGTTACCTGGGCCCAACCTTGTTTGCTGTAGCAATAAATGAGTTGCAGGTAGAGGTTCAAAGCATGGCAAATTTTGTCTGTTACACGGATGATGTTGCAATGTGGTTCATAGGGAGTTGCCCTTTAGTTGTGATTAATCATGTTCAGCAGCCGTAGATGCTATTGCAGTACGTCTTGAAGCGAGAGTATTGGCACTTGGTCCTGCAAAGACCGAATTGGTGGTGTTCTCTTGTACTGCTGCCATTCAGTCCGTGCCGGTGGAAAGGTCCGTTGCAGGGATGGTTATAACACCAAAGCGGTCTGTTAAGCACTTGGGAGTCACTCTTGAGAGCGATTTAGAGTGGACGCTACATGCAAAACGACTGAAAGATAAGTTGTTGTGCAGGATTCTGATTTTAACGATACTTGCTCGGCACCGATGGGTTCAGCGAGGTTCACTCCTTGCTGTGTATCGGGCTATTATTAGGTCTGTTCTGGGTTATCATCTACTGTTCCTTGGGTCATCTCACAAGCATCTTCGTGCCCTTCAGGTGCCTGTTAATGAATGCCTGCGAGTCACAACTGGTTGCTTGGTAACCACCCATGTGCAGGCTCTATGGGTAGAAAAGTGTGAGCCCCTTTGCACCTTCGTGCTAATGCGTTGCTTTTCATCATGTGCTTGTGTAATCTAAATCAGGGGTATACTGACCCTATGGGTAGGATCCTATTTGATTACTGTCATGTGAATGGCAAATCCCGGCGATTTCTTGGAGTTGCAGGAAAGGGGATCACACATCTTTTGGCCGAACCGGGGATGCACCTCTAAAATGTTTCTCATGTCTACCCTCCATGCCCTTGTTTTTGGTGTATGTTTCTATCTGTGGTGTTCGTGTCATGTTCCACGCCTTGTAATGTATATTGTGATGCGTCGTTTGTGAGCAGGACATGTGATGAAGGGATTGGGGTTGCGATCCCCTCTCTAGTATTGTCTTCAATGTAGTGTATGGGCTGTTAACTCGAATACAGTATGTGAGATGGTGGCGATTTCGGTTTGACTTAGATTTTGCATTAGACGTATGTCTGCCGTCATGATTCCCTGTCCAATATACGTAAATTACATAGTGCTGCTGCTTCTTTTTGCATGAGTGACCTTCTAGTCGTTACGATATGTTGGAAGTCGCAGATCACGAGTCGGAAGGGTCACGAGTCAGACAGCCAGTGACTCTCTGGTTTGGACCAGGGGACACAGTGGTTGTCAGGGAGAAAGAGCTTGCTGATGCCCTTGCGAAAGATGCTGTGGTCGTCTTGACGCTCTCGGTTAAATTGTGTCGTGTGCATTGCGGCTCTCAACTCTCTGCAGCTGGAATGTTGAGTGGGCAAACTCAAGTTCTGGTCGCGTTCTATATCTGTTTCAACCAGTCTGTAGTTATCAGTCGATTCTTGCTGAGTTGCCTAACTGGGTTTCTAGATTTCTGACATGCCTCCGCACTGGGCACTCTTTGATACCAGCTCGTGGGCAGAGAATGGGCTGGACTGATTCCGCTCTGTGCCCAGCGTGTGGAGTTAATGCAACGGTCGAGCATGCTATTTGTTATGCATGCTGTATAATTCCAGGCATGTGATGATCTGTCTTTTGATACATAAATTCCCTAGACTATAGGATCTGTTGTCTACCATGCCTGCAACTCGGGCCACTTCTGTACGGTTACGCACTGTAGCATCCTTCTTTACGTCCGCGAGCATGAGGTTTTGACTCCCACATGGCCTTCAGCGCCCTCTTTTGGTCTCATTTATGTGCTCCACCATTTGTAGTCCAGGTGTTGTCCAGGATTAAGTGGAACCAGGAGACGATATGTACTGGTGCACAGTGGAGTACGTGTACTGTCTGTAAGATAGAAGTGGAGAAGATATGAGCACTAGAGAGTATATTTTAGACATGAGCTCAATGGATGATAGACCTCCGTGAAAGACAAGAGAGATAGGGTTATGCACACAGTGCAGTTGGGAGTGCTAAGGACATGTTCGGTAAGAGGTAGATGGAGTGGCAGTGACCTTTGACAGAGAGCAGAGAGGAGTCGACGATGTGTTGTTCTTGTTAGTGTTTTGCTTTTGTTGGAGTTTTGCTCTTGTTAGTGTAGCGACTCTCATGAATTACTGTGTACCTCTTTGGTTGTGTGCGACTGTTATGCAGTGGTGTAATTTCGCTGTAGTTATGTTTTGGGGCATACGGTTATGGGCCAGGGCCCCTAATAAATTTTATTTCCGTCCCCAAGAGCAGATATGTGTCTGTTAACTGTAAGCTACTACAAGCATGTTGAGGATAATCCCAATGCAGCCGAAATCTTTCAAATTGTGGAAATGGTAAGGAAAAGGTGCAGGGATAAAGAAAAACTAAAAGTTAAAGGATGATTGTCTACCATTCACAGCAAGATTGCGTCAATAACGATTTCATGATTCTATCTAGCTAAGTAGCTAGCCAACTTGGTGGCATTTCTCTGGTTGACCCTTTTTGGAAACTTGGCAGCTTCTCTTACATCACTTTTGGGTGGATTACAACTGCGTCACATGCTCACTTCACGAAATGTTTGTAAGAGGAAGTGGGAAACCCAGCAAAACAGAAAGGAATGCGGAGCCCACTCCAGTATGTCGACAGTGGAAGTGACGCCTTCCCTAGTTATTACTTCGTCCTGTTGTGACAATGGACTAATTTGCTGTAACAATCACTATTTTTGCACTGTCTTCTTGTTGGTGCTAATGGGCTGATAAAGCGGCAGCAACCATGTTCGTTGTCGGCCTCGATTTATTTCAGCCTTAACAAGTAATGCAGGCTTTTGAAAGCGGAAACCCCATCTAATTATTACTGCGAGTGCACGGACAGTTTTGACAATGCGTTTGATACGGACCGATGCTTTTAAGTCACAAGAAAAATAACCCCAAGGTCTCTAACATTATTATCGTTTTCTAGTATGGCACTTCCTATACAGTAGCTAAAGTTTGCATTTTTACTTAGAAAGTCTTATGGATTTGTGTTTATCTGCTGAAATAGGTAACTGCCAGTTTGCCAACCAAATCCCCACTTTTTAAAAAACATTACTTAAATCTTGATGTTCAGTATTGTCATTAACTGTGCTGAAGATTTTACCGCAAATTTAGGGATCATAACACCTTGTGTGTTGCAATGTAGGTCGTTGATGTAGATCAAAAACAATAAAGGCCCTAGAACCGAACCTTGTGGGACACCATTCGTTACTGAGACTTCTTTAAATTAATTACTTGCTTCATTTAGTTGTTTGGAGTTTTTTAAGCTTGGGTTTCATTCCACCTGTATGGAAAGGACTACTAGCATCTAATGAGATGCTTGTCTGGAGGAGGTTGATATGCGTCCTTGCCGTTGGTAGGCCACAGAGGAAGGAGCAGGGTTTGCATGTTGTCTGTTTGCAGTTGAGAATGCCCAGTAAGGCTGTGTGAAAACTCCTATTTCTATTCGTAATTTGCACTGTGATATGGATAACTTGTTAGTTTAAACTGAATTCACAGTGAATGCTGCAGTTATTGTACTTTAGCCAGTAACTTTTTTCCTTACTTTTGTGACATATGTGCATTGCTCCCTACTTTTTTCAAGTGATGTTTATTCTACTTTTAAAAGACATTACCAGTTGCTAAGAAAAATGTGATAGGCTACAGCTTTGTTTAAAATCTTTGCTTAGGGAAATGGTAGTGTGTGTCTCGCTAAGCACATTCGGCTACCTTATAAGAGTTGCAGTCAGTCGACAGAAAAATTCCTATGGTAAGCTAAAGATTACTCCCTTGACTACTGCTTATTGGCCGAGCATGCGTAACAAGCGAGGACGAATATTCGAATGAAGTTGGTTGTGTGTGTCTGTCTGTGCGTATGTATTAAAAAATTTAGGTTTTGCTATGGAAAACATTTATAGTTCTGGACTATGATTTCACTTATATTATTGGCTGAGCGAGCGAAGGGAGTGCGTTTATGTCTGTATGTTTGTCATAAACGTTCTCAGTTATGTTCTGATTCAGTTGATATTTCATGACAAGGGTGCTTTAGTGCGTGAAAACTTATAGTTCGAGGGTGAAATTCCTACCTTAAATATTTTGTATTAGTTTTTTCCGTTAAAGCTAAGCCGAGTTTTTACGAACAGCACTACGGGAGCCGGATCAGTAAAGCTAATGGCCTCGAGAACTGCATAGCCAACACAAAGCCATGTGCCATAATACAACGTAGCCTACTGAAAATTCGTTTAGCGTGAAATATGCAGAAAATAATACAAAAAAAAAACACTATTGTTGCGTATTTTACTCGTTTTGAAACGACGCACTCTATGCAGAAAATCTAACGAGTGGAGGTAGTACTATCCAGCAGTGCTATTAAAGATGTTTGATGGATTCGTTCGCAATCTTCACTGTTCGCATTTATTGTCTGCTTTGGTGTCCGATTGCTTAAATTCAAGAATTGCTGTTTAAGGCGGAAATGAGAATACGGAAAACTAGGTACATAATTGTTCACGAGTGATAGTTTCTATATTTGGCCTACATGTGTTTTGCGTTGATTGGCAAATTTAATTCTGAATGGTTTTCGTGACCATTCCACTGATGTGATTTTTGCCCGGTGCTCCACTTTTATTTCTGGCAGTGCTCTACGAACGAATCCAACACCAATATTTACGAGCGCATCTGGACATCTCTGGCATATCACGCCGGAGTTGATGTTTCATGAGAAAAGGAGCAACCGTGTTGTTTCATAACTCGTAAATTGGCAGTAATAGTGTTTTTTGTTTCTTTACCATTTGGAATTATTTTCCACATTCTTAGTACTAAAGAAACATACTACGGCATATTACGGCAAGTGGCTTTGTGTTGTTCATGTATTTCTCAAGACCACTTAGCTTTTAGATCGGGTTCCCTGAAAGCAGTCACTAAAAACCGGACATGTCATCCAACAGAAAACGTGAACATCGCCAAAAATTGAGGTAGGAATTTCATCGATCTCGTGAATTTCATAAATCAAATTCCCTTGTCAACCAAATTCGATCAAAATTACGAATGTTATCGTGTAACGAACAGACAAACACACGTACAAATTCGTCTCAGTGTATGTTGTTAATCGAGATATCTGTCCACATGACTATTGATGCAAATACTTTTTAGGATGAAGAAACTTTGAAGGAACTCAAAAACCTCGGCCAAGCCGTTCAAGAAGCCAAAGAAGTTGGGCTGAACGTCGACAAAGCTATTTCTATCTTATCAAGCCCATCCCAAAACGCATATAGTAGATTGTCAGATGGGTCAAATGATTCGTTCATATATTGTACCAACATGGATATAATAATGTGTTGTGGCGTACCACCTTGCACTTTTCCTTCTCCATGTTGTTATTAACGTGGAAAACGTATTGGGTGTGAATGACTTAGCCTACTACTGACTTCTTAAAACTGATACGTACTGACCCATTTTGATGCACTGATCCATTTTAACCCAATGATTATCTGTTCTTTTTATTAATTGATTTTACAATAGCACTACTGCAAGCTTCTTTGAAAAAAAAATCTATACATACTGTGTAATTAAGTGTAAATGGAATAAAAAATGAGAAAAAAACCATACCACATCTGATTTTGGGAAATTAAAAAATAAAATAAAAAAAGTCGCTCGTCTGTATCGACTTTCATTTGTACCAAGTGTTTACTTTCTGTGGTCTAACTTAGTGTCTAACGCATGTGTAACTTTTGAATGTGAACGTTCATATTAGCCAATTTTCATCATGAAGTAATGTGCTTCAGTCGACGCCGTCAATATTCGAGAGTTTTGCTACGCGCTTTACTTAAGTGGTGTTAGGCTATATTTTAAGCGGCCCAAATAGTGTTCAAATAAATAGTTAATATCTGGTTTGTAATTTTATACTAACCTAATAATAACGGCATGATAAAACAACAACAAAACAAGTATTTACTTTAGTAATAAAAACGTAAATCAGCGTAACTGGAGAAATTTTTCTTAGTTTTTTAATTTTGCAGCCACTAATCGCCTTTCTCTTATTTCGTTTTCAGTGATGACTCCCTCTAAAGAGGTTTAAACCACGGCTGTGACGTCATGCTAACTCAACGCCATGCTAAATTTCCGTAGGGTAAATCCCGTTAACCAACACCGGAAGTGTGCGTCATCGCAAAAAGTTAGGGTTATCAAGTTACTCCACACTTTTGCCGATAACCCACACTTTTGCCAATAACCCACACTTTTGACACTTCCAGATCACGCGACCGGGAACGCACACACTAACAACCAAATACACCGTACAAAAAAAAAACGTAACGCAATAAAACCGTGCAAAACCAATTACTTAAAAGGAATGAAATCCCATCCCTGCAAACTCTTATGATTATGTCAGGCCCGTAATTAAGCTATTCACTCCGCGTTAACCCCCCCCCCCCCCCCACCCACTCACCTCTCTCCACAAACTAAAATGCAATGACCTTCATTCACACGGATACCCTATTACCGTATTTTTTAAACAATTTTCAAACTACACACACTCAAAATGAATTACATAATTATCTTCCTAGAATGTCATTGTATCCCTGCGGCTTCTTATCGAAGTTCTATCCCTCCGAAAAGCTTCGCAAACACAATCGAGCTGGCTAGCGTGAAATACGGCGAAAGGACGCTTCGTCTCCTTCCCACCCACTCCCCCCACAAACGGATGCAAAGGACTCGTCGATCTACCAACCACTCCACCCTCCATAACATAAAATGGAATGACCTTCATTCATATCGAGATATTTCCACAATAAACAAACACGTTTTAATTAAATACGAGTTAGCTCGACGTTCCAACCGTAGTTTAAAACAGTTATTGGCTAGAATCTCGTGGTTCACGTTTTTTGACCAACGGGTGCGATTACGCCCTCGACCTTTGCATACTCGAGCAGTGCCAATAATCGCACCCGTTGGTTAAACACCGTTAACCTCTCGTTTCTAACCAATAACTATTATTATATACCTACTCTTTTCAACAATAAATTCGACACTTTCATACTGTAGTTGACTTTGTAGAATGCTATGACGCATTTATTGATTGATTTGATTTATTCGATCACTACAGGACTCTCAACGCCATACACTCGTTTCTATACTCTACCACATACTTTATCTTAACCTAACCTAACCCTAAACACGCGGCCACGCATTTATTGCGTGCTACACTTACAACAATGAAGCAATTGCAGACTCTGGAATATATGTTTTATACCGTCACTTGCAATAGTCAACAATATAGGTGTAAGTATCAATATATCCCCGCACTTAAGGAACCATTATATTTTGAAAGTGTGTTATTAACTTCCCACTTACCGTCAAATCTTTCAACAATTAGAACACAAAAACGAGCTCGTTTGATGCTTAAGATAAGGTTTAACTGAACCGAAGTCACAACGGTAAAGGGACACAAATAAACTTTCCTCTAAGGTTTCAGATACTGCAGTGTTGCTGTGCTGTGCAGTCCAGTGAAACCATACTGTTGCATTCATTAGGGCGATGAATGAAAAGTAGACGGACGTGACTGAAGAACACTGAAAAAATTTAGCCAAGAAAGTAGTCGATTGTAAGTAGTCGAAAGTAGTCTATTATTCTTCGTTTGTTTGGGCATGAAATGTTTTGATATTTTGGCTCTGTTTTTAATTTATTTATTTGTGTAATGGCTGGATAGATCAGTAATATTTCACGTGGACTAAACAGTACAGCAACACTGCAGTATCTGAAACCTTACAGTAAAGTTTATTTGTGTCACTTTGCTGTTTTGACTTCGGTTCAGTTAAACCTTACCTTAAGCATCAAACGTGTTGTTTTTTTTTCTAATTTGTGCGACTTTGGCGTAGCAAGCAGTTTAGATTAGCTTGTTTTAAAGTTATGTATCTTTACCGCTTACGGTTTGCGCAAACCATTCAATTCAACAGTGTTTTATTAGGGTCTCGGCCCAAGGCGACGCACAAACCAATATAGAAACTATAACAATAACAGTA
>JAHWFP010267482.1:19378-30684 GCA_023313725.1 Lithobius niger | reverse complement strand
TGATATGATAGAAATAGGTGTATTCTTATTTATTTCGTAGATGTAGACTTCCGGTGCTGAGTTGAATTGTTTCAGAGCTATCGGTGCAACAATAATTGCATGCGGTACCATTGTTACATGCGTATCGCTTGGAAAACCATTGTTACGTTGATAAATGAACCAGAATTACTAGCAATAAATTTAACCCAGTGTACGTGGTGCTCTTTTGTTGTTAAATAAATATCACACCAAATGAAGACCTAAACTTAACAGTGCGTACGTTACATTTCGGAAGGCTTTTGGGGGAGGGGGTAAAGGAGGAGAAGAAAGACGTAATCAGGGGAACAGAACGGTGTAGATATATCCAAATTCTCCCGTCTTTAGACGGGGCGGCTTTTCACCCATCTTTAGACGGGCCAGCTCTAGTCCTTAAATAATAAGATAAACATTGACTAGTTGAATGAGGGCTACGATAATGGAAAAGGGATTCGATTTAGATTAGCCCAAAGAGAGACTAGCAACTGCTAGCGCTTTCAAGACTAGTCGTTATCCACAGATCAGACCTTCCATGTTAACGGAATACGTTGAAGTTTTAATGGACCAGACATGGTCAAGAGAAATATGTCGCCGAAATATCGTTTGCATGTTTGCGTCCGGATCTCAGTCTCAATTGGAACTCGTTTCCAGCATGAAACTCACGTTAATGCAACTGACCTAACCTAACCTACCCGACAACAACATCAGAAACAAACACAGCTGAATACGAGCTAAGCAGACTGACTGATATACCACATATGCCAAGACACATATGACGCACGCGCCAAGTTTTAATAGCGAGGATTTGGTGTGTGGGTTACGTGCTAAAGAAATCAAGGGCTGGAATGGGAATAGTAAGCTACATTAGCAACCAGATTAAAGCTGGGAACTAAAGGGCCGACCAACAATGGGCATGAGCATTTATACTACAAAATATAGTTACATTAATCGAAGTTGTAAAATGCGGAGTGCAACAGGAAACACATTGTTGGACGGCGGTTATGGGTTTGATTGTTAGCCAAGTTCAGCCGGAGATTTGCGCAACATCGAAACATTTGCGCTGTGGCCGCCCCTGGATTAATACTTACGCAGCCAATGACCTAGTCAGCACCCCCCCTACCCTAAGCCGGGAAGGCACAGCGGAGTCGCGGTATGAGTCGTAAAGTTGCGTTAACTTCGGTTGGCACACCATGTACATACGTACGTAGGTAGGAGACACGATTGAATTTCGTGTCCTCTTAGCTTAGAGATCTGGACGCTATTCACTCGGCTGTGTTTTGCTAGCTGTGCTCGCATTTTCAAGAAACCCTCACAAAGCTCACATTTCGTCGCTGGCTTTAGTAGCTGGTCGTGAATGTATTAATCCACAAGTATGGCCAGAAGACATTTACTGGAAGAGGGCTATAAAACTAGAAGAATTTTTGGAATCCATTAATGTTTCGAATTTTGTTGCTAAGCTTAGAAATAAAAAATATATATAATGAATTGTAAATGTATACTTGCAAAAAAATTGAACAAGGACGGTACCTTACAAAAATACAAAGCTAGACTTGTGGCCTGTGGATATTTAGCTCGACTAGGACTACATTACGGAGAATCATCCTCTCCTGTAATTAGGCCAGATACCTTAGGGGTGTTGTTTGTGATAACAGAGTATGAAAATTGCATTTTCAAAACCGTAGATATTCAGTTTGATTATCTTTACGGGATAATCGACGGGGAAATATTCATGAGACTTTCACCGGTTTTCTATGGAGATGCACACCAAAAGAACAGAGTTTGTAAATTGAAGAAAGCTTTAAGAGGATGGTTTTTTGAAAATGAAAGAAATATTCATAAAATGTAAAGCCACACAAAGTAAACTTGAGCCGTGTTTGTTCTGTAGGTTTTGGCAGAAGATTTCATAGCAGTGTCATGCCACGTCGATGACTTCTGGCTCTATGTACCAGAAACGTTAATGCAACAAGCTATACAAGATACGAGCAAATACTTAGTAGTAGTTAAAACCATAAATATCCTATATCTAGGGTTCTTGATACAACTAATGGAAGTTAGCATTTATTTATCCTAACGTAAGTATATTGATATGATTGTAACATAAATACAGATGCAAACTTATTTACGTTGTTTTATGGACTTAAATGTCAGACTGCCTGAGTGGTGAATCGAACCACAACCATCTAAACCAAAGGCCTACCGCAAACAAAACAAACAACTACCGATACGCTGGGCGATACACTGAATAGTCTTTCTTTGCCAACTTGCCTTCTTCTACAACCCGTAAGATGAAGAATTACCAGACGTACTCAACCGTGAAACATTGATCTTTAGCTATAAAAGATTTGAAAATGTAGGCTTCCAACGGATCACTTTACATACTGATTTATAACAATCTATGAACGGTCATCTTTAAATCGCACTAAAGTGTGCGCGGCCTATCTTCAGTTCGCCGCAGAACGAACACAGATAATCGATTGTACGTTTTTGGCAGCAAAGTGCCTTGTTGATATCCAAGATGGTTACAAAAACAATGGCGGCCGTCGATTAAAGCCGCCTCCTCCAGAAAGACGTAGTCGCTCGTAAAATACTTCCAGAACTCAAGACACGTCGCACACACAAGACAGTCAAGTATTTGGATATCACTCCTCAGATTTACTACTACGTCACACACGGTTACCTGTATACGTCATGAGATATTTTTCTGACTAAAATACGTACGAGTTGTGGACCAATCAAAAACGATAAATTT
Organism: Lithobius niger; assembly: GCA_023313725.1. Taxonomy (NCBI): domain Eukaryota; kingdom Metazoa; phylum Arthropoda; class Chilopoda; order Lithobiomorpha; family Lithobiidae; genus Lithobius; species Lithobius niger. The sequence goes on along the minus strand of JAHWFP010267482.1, from coordinate 27,920 downwards.
TTTCAGCGAGTAATTAATGCGTACGGACCTCGTTATAATTGGCAGAAAGCCGTACATTGCTTTCAAGTGAGTGTTCATTTACAGTAAGAATTACTTAATTAAAGCTTACTTAAAATTAATTTTCTTTGTACATAATTATCTTTTCATGTGTCAAATGGGAATACGGATATAGTTATTAAGTTTCCTTATATTTGTGGGATCTAGCCATGTGTATGCAACATTCTTAACAAAACTTTACACAGCAATGGATAACTTGTGGCCAGTAATGTAAACAAAGCAATTTATAGTGTCCGCGGCCTATCTTGAGTTCTCCGCAGAACGAACACAGATAATCGATTGTACGTTTTCGGTAAAAGAGTGCCTTGTTGATATCCAAGATGGTTACGAAAACAATGGCGGCCATCTATTAAAGCCACCCCCTCCAGGAAGACGTAGCCGCTCACAAAATACTTGCAGGACTCAAGATACACTGCGCACACAATAAGAAGCTTTAGAAAATTGTTTTTATCGTCCTCTACAGGTTTATAACACATAATAAAATAAAATTGATTTGAACCAATGGTTATTCCTTCGTTGATTTGATGATGAGTCAAATTGACTTAAATCGGCCAAACTTTAATGATTGTATGACGAAAAGCAGATTTTTTTTTCTCTTTACAACATAAGCAAGGGATTGCTCAAAATTGCTTTTACATTGAATATTTCAATTTATTTTAAAATCCTGTTCATGCTCATCATTCGTTTTCGAAAACGTGGAAGCACACAAACAAAAAAAAATACAAATCTTGTTCAACTGGAAAAAAAAATGAAAAAAAAGAAAAACACAAAAACTCTGAGAAAATAGATCCAAGTAAAAAAAAATAAAATGACGAATTGGATCTCCAAGAAACCCTATTTTGTTCTATTTTTAACTGACGTAAACATAATCCGTAAGCATTTTCAGAAAAAAAGACGACTTATAAACAAAGAAAAAATGACTTTGATGAAGAACGACATTGGTCGTATGATGATTTTGCGCGACGTTTTTTGAGATCTAAAAGAAAGATGAACGTTTAGCGGCAGACTTTATTTGACGATCATAAAAACATAAAGACAAAAAAAATTAATGTTTAAGAAATTCACGAGATTTGTTTTCGCATGCTCTCTTCGCTAAGCGTTGCACGGTACAAAACAAAGAGAGGGAATAAAAGGTATGAAATTTAAAATTTTAAAACATAAATATAAAATTATAATAAACAGGCCGAAACAAAGCTAATACCAATATTGTAGGGGGGGAAAATACGACATAAAAGATTTTAAAAGAACAAACAAGAATCCTAGAAGTCAACTAAACTGTTTTCATTGTAAAGAAATGAAGAAACAGCAGGATCAAACAAACTCGTGTCGTAGCCTCCGGGGGTCTACGCGACTGTATACTGGCGTCTGCCACAGTCCCCACGCCATGATGGAAGTTTGCTTATCAAGACACACGCCAGTGTGTCGCCCGCCAAGATTAATGATAACATCCAGATAAAATATATACGAGCATGGCGATCACTATAGACACGTTGTGTCTTTACAGCTAAGGCATTTTGTCCGTTTTCAGCCATCTGAGGATAAATAATAATGCGACAGAAAAGGCTGAAACTTATCTGACGGGAGACTTGGGTCACCTGACGACATACAAGTCACCATTAGTGACACAGCTTAACGTTTTCTTGTTGAAAAAACGACGTGAATAACGCTGATATATGTCTATTTACTAACCGGCTACTAGTAGCGCAATTTTTTGCATCATGAAAATAAATTCTTCCAGGCAGTGAATAATGCTGTGGCTCATTTTACAGGTATTGCTATGGTAATGTCCTCTTTTCAAAGGCCTCGTCTAATTGCTCAAGTGGTTCAGGGGTTACGAATCGCTAAACGACCAAATTGATTGTTTTATATTGTGTTATCACCCATTTCACGATCTCAGTCCTCCTTTAACAATGGAACACGACGATATTGCAACAATGGTTTAGGACTGAGATGCAAAAGGAGGAGTGATGTCGGATATCACGCCTGCTCTTGGATATCAAGCCAAAATATCACGCCAAATATTAAAGAACATCATCTCCAGATGTTAAAAAGGACTTTACAGCCTCGATTAAAATAAGAACAGCACCGTAAAAAGCTAGTTTTGGTTAAGCAAAAAAAAATGCTTTCGTTTTATTTATTTAATTTTTCTTGTAGCACGAAAACATTATGACACTGAACTGTAAAGGTTATTCACGATTTCAAATTACAAACGACGTCGCAGTCTTGATTAAAATTTAGAATAGATTCTGTTTTCCTTGTCAGTCTGAGCAGTGCAAACTTTTCTTGGTGGGTAGCTCTCACCCTACCCGATTCCCGTTGTCTGCTCCTATGCCCTTCCTCTTCCACCCCCCCCTCCCCACCACTACGCAAAAATCTCGACAAAGCCTAACGCTAGCCATTCTGACATAAACGTCTCTCATGGTTTTCCATCATTTTTTATTTATTTATTAAATGTGGAGCTTTTCCCAGTTAGCCAACAAAGGTTCTCTGCCTTTATTTCTGTATTGTTACTCGAATCCGACGTGTCCCATCACCGTCCATACCGCAGAAACTCAATGTCGAATAGCCCCTTCAAACAACTTCTCCTAAAAAAATTTTTAAGGGAAGTTGTGTGAAGGGGCTGTTCGTCGTTGAGTTTCTGCGGTATGAACGGTGATGGGCACATCGGAATCGAGTTACAATCAATAAACACTAGCACAGAACCTTTCACTAAGGAAGGAATAACAATGCTGCCAACAATGACATCTTTGTCGCATTGTTTACCTTTCTAACCAAAAGAGCGTCAGCACGATTCATTCTTTGTTGTGTGCGTACTGTGCTATTGTTGTCGGACTGAGATCGTGAAATTGGGTGCTAAGTAGATTATCAGGCACTTTCCTCGGAGAGATACAACGATGCCTCGGCCCTGCTGGCCTCGACATTGTTATATCTCACTCCTCGGAAAGGTGGCTGATAACCTATACTAAAACAGTGTTATTATGCAACAGTGCCAATCAGCAAACACCAGCTGCAAGACGTAGACTGAAAAAAAAAAGTTTTGGTCTGTGTATAGGTAGTTTCGTTTGTACGAGCAGCTACTTCACCATTGTTTCATAACAATGCAAAACATTAAAACAATGCCAATCAGCAAACAATGCCAATCAGCAAATGTCAGTAAACTGAACATTAAATAACTCCCATGCGTTTGCAAGGAGATACTGCAGTACTAATAAGAAATACTAATCATATGCAAAAAGGTGTGTGCTGTCCTCAAAATGGAACAAAAGCCAACAAATAAAAAGAAATGGACCAGAAAACCAGATTGGTGTTTCCATCTCATAATTGGTAAGAAAAACAAATGGATTTCATGAATTTGGGCCCAAAAAATGTAATATCTACCCCAAAAGAAATCTTGTTAAGGATTCCCGCCGAGCTTTATGGCCATGTGAAGAAGTGATATCAAACGACAAGCACTTTCGCCAAGCCGTGGTGGTTAACGCAGCTACAGTAAAGCTGCGTCAGCCAATATCTACGTAACAAACTACAACTTGTAAAAAAAACAAAAAAAAAAAAACAAAGCGTGGTAACTTGCAGCTTCAACCTCAAAAGCGTCGTATTTTACCACATCAGCGTTACCGCACAAGGACCACATGGTTACCACAAATAGATACTGTGGTTGTGGTGGTTAACGCAGCTACAGTAAAGCTGCGTTAGCCAGTATCTGTATGGTAACGAACAACTTGTAAAAAAAAAACAAAGCATGGTAACTTGCATCTTCAATCTCAAAGGCGTTGCATCTCAAAGGCATTGCAGCTTTCACCCTCATTCTTACCGGGATAAGGCCTACCTGCTTATCACGCCCAAACACCAGCGCCCTTGTCTCTACCCCTTCACTCCATCTTCCTCCTCCTCCTACACTGTTGTCGACAAATGCCCCTCACTACACTTTCCTTCCCTCCCCCTCCCCCCCCCCCCCCCCCCGCCCATAGCATCCACTTCTTTCCAACCAAACCCAAAATTGAATTCCTATTCCTTGCGGCGTCTCAAACCACAGCAGTGGTTCACGCGAAGGGCGTGGGCATTTCCCTCGGGGGCCCGTCTGACTCCCTGCCGCCCCCTCGACCCACGCGCAGAAAATATGATAAAAGGCTCCTCGTGCTGCATCATAACCAGGCCAATGAGGTCGTCCACGGAGACCCCCGGGGAGAAAGACTTGCGTCTACTGGCCACCACAAGATGGCGACAAGTTCTCTCTTCCGCTGCGATTTGGGGATTTGATCCGGCCGCCACAGCTGCTACATGTTGCCGACGACCTCCGACCCCTGGTAGCGCGTGTGGGCAGCGCATCGCGGCAGTGCGGAATCACCAGCTTTGTCGGCCGCATTTAACTGTAATGGACGATTCCCGCGATGCGAATTTGGATGCATTCGGGACTTTTACGCCACACATCAAGTTACAGAGCTACTGGGAAAGTACGTGTGCCAGCAGCAATGCTATAGAAGAAACTTGTTTAATAATTTGTAAGGGAGGAAAATAAATTATTAAACTAGTTTCTTCTGGCATTGCTTCTGGCACACTTACTTCCTCGTCACTCCAACTCTTAATGTGTTGCGTAACAACTCGAGCCTATAGTTTAAGTAGAAATAATTTTCTTCAGTCACTCATTGCATTCCCAAGCCGATAAAAAGTTGATATTTTTTTTTTTTTTTAGCTCGGAATACAACTCGTAAGAGAGGAAAATGAGTTGCATTCCGAAACTGAAAAATTATCAACTTTTTATCGGCTTGGGAAAGCAACGAGTGACTGAGAAAAATTATCTCTACTTACACCAGGCTCGAGTTGTTTGTAACCGGTGTCGAGAGCTTGTTTACGTTTGCCGCTTCCGATAATGAGCTGCCGATACGAACACCCGATTCTATCTCCAGATCTCAACAATGATTGATTGCAATATTCAAGACGAAGACGTTGTGTTTGATTACCATCCTTTGTTTTTAACAATGGAACACTGCTATGTTTGACATTTTGCGAGCAATCTATTGTATAACCCCTCGTGCTGGACGAATGTTTGGCTTGAATTTTTAGCTTTTTAACTTCACTTCCCTCCTGATCCTCCCAACCGACCCACTCCCGCATCAATCGCCATTTTTGGATGCCTTTTAGGCCTTTTTTTCCTTAACCCTAGCACCAACTTAAAAATCAACCCAGACTTAGCCAATGCTTAAATGGTTGGAATTAATAACCATAGAAACTTAAATTCTGTTCACCAAAAAGAGCAGTCTGCATTAAAGACTGGCCTTGTGAGGATACACAATACACTAATCTGAGAAAGAAAGAAAAGACAACTGCCCCGACTGGGACTCGAACCCAGGACTTCCCATTCGAGTCCCAGTCGGGGCAGTTGCCTTTTTTTCTTTCTCAGATTAGTGTATTGTGTATCTCACAAGGCTAGTCTTTAATGCAGAATGCTCTCTTTGTTTATCCTTTACCTTGTGATTTCTTCTTTATTTAAATGCTGTTCATTTGGGTTTTTAGCCAAACCCTAAACAAACCGAGCGTTCATTCCTCTTCCACCTTCTGTGGCCCGAACCCGCAATTCAGGCGACCCAATAAATCAACCATGATCTGAACCGCTTTTTGGGTGGCATTTTGGATCGGGGTGGAGCTGCCCCCATTTTACCTACCAACCTTCTAAAACTCCCAATCAATTCCCCCTTTTGTCCCGTCAGTCATGTTGTGAACAGCCTAAGGTAAACCCGAAGCCAAGTTCCCAATACCGGAAAACCAAATTGCATTAAAAACAAGATGGCGCTATTAATGCGAAAAAATATCCTCTGATTATACGATACATGGTCAATAATTAGCAATGGTATTACTATGATAAACTCAATACCACCAACATAGGTTGTTAAACAAGTGCAGTCGTATCAGTCTGACAATAAGATACAGACTTTCTCTTAAATTTCCTCGATTCTGAATACTCATTATTGACTGTTCCGTTACGAGTTGGCAGACAAAATAGTCGCCATGTTGCACTGTTAGGTTAGTTTATAGCTTCTAGTTAGGAAAATTGTGCTTAGCACCATCTGGGTAGTAAATTTCTTAATTCATTGCCTACCGTAATAATACTCAGTACTGGGCTGAAATCGTTCAAGAAACATTTGTTTAAGTGGTTATGAGATGAAATATGAACTTAGAAATGCTATTTAACATTAAGAGTTAATACTGACAACTTTTGGTTACACTGTTTACTAGTACTCGTACATTTTTTCCATCTTTTATTTTTTTAATTTGTTCTTATAATTTTGCTTTGTTTGATTTTGGAAACCCTGTTTTCCACATTATTTACTATTTTCATTCCTATTTTGTAAGAAAATGAAATAGCATTTTTTGTATGTGACCCTTACCCACGCGCAGACAACTGCTCTTCTGGTTCATGTTCATCATTTGTTAATTATTTCCTTGTAAACTGTACTGAAATAAACTCAACTCAAACATGAAACAAAGCATACGACGAAATCTAATTTACGTACTTCTGTAAATACATTAAATGACAGTCGAAAGTATTTTCGGGTCTGGGAGCTTGCGAGCTTTCTTCAGCTTCAAACATGCAAACAAGTGCATCCGGAGGCCGGCGCCAGATATCTGCCCATGGTTGGATCACGTGTAGGATCACGTGTAGGATCACGTGGCCTCTTCCTCTATATTTCCTTCGAGGCCTCCAGTTCTCATCCCGACTCAGGTACCACCTCGTGGGTAAAAGGTCGGTAAGCATTAAGTTGAGTTGATTTAAGTCCTGTCCTGTAAACTAAATGGCCCGCTCTTCAACGATATTAGGGGGATACACAAAATGGCCGCCACGTCTGGTTCAATTCGTCGTGGTCTGTTCTTCGAAGTAGCATCTTAATATACCGAACCGTCGACGCGACATCTATTGGCAGCTAGTAGCGGTTTTCGAAATAATAATTTAGACTTGAAGAAGATTATTATCTATTATTATTATTTTAATAATAGTAAGAATATTATCTATTAATAAGATAATTAAGATTATTATCAAATTTTTATTATCTATAAAAGTATTTTTAAATAGTTTTAAAAAATGTCACTCAGCCACAGTTATAAGCTATTTCTCTGCGTTTGCAAAAAAAAAAAAAGCAACACGTTCGTTGGCAATTTGTACGGAGGGTGTCGCCCTCGGTTGACAAAATACGGCAACTAGACAAATCAATCTATCGGCGGCACTTTCGGCGGCCATATTGACAACCCAGTCTCGAAATGCAATTTTTCAGCCAAGATCCTACCAGATACAGCCCCGGTTGAGTTGAGTTGAGTTTATTCCGGCACAATTTACACAGAAATAATTGACAGAAGACGAACCTCACACCACAAAGCAGATGCTCGCGTGTGGGTAATTGTCGTACATAAAAAAACGAAACGTCTCCTTTAAAAAATAGGAATGAAAACGTAGTTAATGTGGAAACTGCAATGTTTCCAAAATCAAGTGAAGCATGATTAAGAACAAATTAAACCATGCGCAATGGCTGTTTGCCGTGACGTCACCATGAGTTAGCCAATGACGAACGAGAACAACGGCTGTTTGGCCGTCTGATTGGACTACCCCAGTCACGTGGTATGCACGTCACAGCAAACAGCCATGGCGTGTGGTATAATAAGAAAAAGGGGAATAAATGTAGGGTACTAGAGAACAATGTAACCAAAAAAGAAAAGTTGTCAGTGTTAGCTCACGATGCTACGCAGCATTGTTAAGCTCATAGAGTTTTGATCTAATAACCACTTAAACAAATGTTTCTTGAAAGATATCATCCCAGTAATAAGTTTAATGTCGGTAGAAAATTAATTGAAAAATGTACAACCCAGAAAGTAACTGCTTTTGTGGAGCCTTTCCTTAGAAACGTTTGGTTGTACGACATAAAAACAGGACTCATTCCTAGTGCGGCAATCCGTCACCAGACATGAGCACTGTTTTTGCAAATATAAGGGTCTTATAGACGTACGGGTAGCGGATTGGCAGAATACCTAGTTGTTGATAAAGTGGAAAACAATCGTTCTGACAATTCGGTTTTGAAGCTTAATAACAGGATCAATTGTATTCATGTATAGGTGCCGCCCGGGTATACGACTGGAGGTAGGCGTACTGCACAATAGAGTGGGCCATGGCAAAATAAAATATTTTTAACGTATTGCGCGAAACAAGTTTTCTAAAGGCTGAAAAGCAACGGGAATTTGTTTTTCTGCCTTTTTCCTTCCGCATTAGCTGAACAATTTGTAACATCAAAGGAGCGTTTAGCTGTCAAAATGTTGCGAATGCCAAACGAAAGTGATGCGTGTGCAGCCAGACAGTGAAAGTAATAAATTCAAAAGATACACAAATAAACTCTAAAATTACAACGTTTTTCGAACGAAATTGCCTTTCTGTTATCATGCAAAAAGCTGGCGAATTGCCAGTCAGGCAAATTAAAAACACATAAATAAACCTAGCGACTTTAAA
>JAHWFP010267473.1:5336-27514 GCA_023313725.1 Lithobius niger | reverse complement strand
TGCTAAATTTATCAAGTCACGTAACCAGTTCTGACTTGTTTTATCCCAACGCGATTCTTTCGTAGGAGAATGATCCAGGAACCGAACGACAAACTCGATTAGTATAAATATTTCCTGGCAAGCTGGTGGCGATTTATTATTAGCGAAGCCTTCAACAGTTTGACACCTATCTACGCAAGTTGTGTTTTTTGGCTGTTTCGCGTTGTCTGTTTGTGCTTCCTGTGTTCTCTTGTCCTTGGGTGGTTCATGATAGAAATAAAACTGGTATTTCCTTCCTTCATTGACGCCTGCTTCTTTAAGATGACTCGTATTGTGTACTTGCAAGCTGAACTGACTCATCGGTCTTAGGAAGGTGCACCACACCTGCAAATTAAAGAGTTGATTCACAAAGAATGAAGCCCTGTCAAGAGTCTAGTTATTATAAAGCTGAGAGCTTGCCTTGCATTCCAAGTAGTTTAGGGAAAAGACTGTGCTACAATCGTTGTAATCTGTGACGTCGTTCTCAAATGTGACGTCATTTAATGAGCACGTGTGACGTGCCAGTTTTTGACCGGTTATCCCTAAAAGGAGCAGGGTTTTTAAGGAGTGCGGGGAAAAAACCACACGAAAAAAGTCACACATAAGTCTCACCGTAAAAGTCACAAAAAATGGTGAATACTGTTAATAATTTCCATGGCTGCGGTATATTCCGGCAGGGAGTTTCTGGCAGCAGTTTAGATTGGGAACACTTTAGGATGTTTATCGTTCCCACAAAAAATGCACTCCCCCCACAGTTCTGATTGCACACTCCAGGAGTTCATTCTCTGTATATCCCGGATATGGGTTTCTGACACTTCAGATGGGGTAGAATGTTTCTTATCGTTTGCTCACGAAGCGTAGACCCCCAACGGTTCTGATGGCGTACTGCCAGAGGTACCGCTTCCAGATGTGCACTCAGTGCAGTCTGGTAGCGTGCGCTCGATAATAAGTGAGACATATAAATCAATAAATTCCAGCTTGTGAATGCATAATGTGTATGGGATGTTGTTCAAGTCCTTAACCCTTAATTTGATTCCGTATCGTATGGGATACATACTACAAACACGGTAAAAACTAAGTCCCAAGGTGCACCGCTAACTTTGTGAAGGATCTTGGGAACCCTGAGAAACCGGGTCGGAACAGTAAAATGTTTAGTGTCCTCGTCATCCAAACATACAAAACGATGGTTCGAATCGCGTGACTGACCTAAGAAAAAAAAACGTTAGAAGTCGTTGTGCCAAATTAAGGGTTAAGTAGCGGGTCTCAGTGCTGTAACACATAATTTCAAAACAGTTAATTTGTAACTTTTTTTTTCCTTTTACTTAATTTCTGTGACTGTTCCCGTAAATCCGTCTATCCCACGCGGTAGACGAGATTTTTTGAGAGATTCCCTGGATCCCAAACAAAGTAAGAAGCAGAAGCCGAGTGATCAGTTTTTGCCTCCAAACCAAATGGGCGCTAGGAAAAATAAAACGGTGCCAGTGTGAGAATCAACCCTAAAATTTCTTTCTAGGGTTAAACAACGACCACTAAATTGTATCTCATCATCTTAAATTAGTGCAGAACGCTGTCAAATTTGTATTTGTCCCGAATTTACTATTCAGTTCCGAAGAAAGTGTATTCTTTTGAAATATTTAAATAAACTATTTTAATACATTTTGTGAAGTAGGCTGGAGAAAGTTACCTTAATTTTATGACCTCTGATTTTAAAGTGAATACACCCTTTTAAAAGTATTTTTAAGTTGTATGAAAATCAGTCAAAACTTGTCTGTTTATCATCGAACTCCTGATTACGATGTTTAACGTAGTTAATAAACTGAAAAGATTTAAATAGTAGAGTGGTATTGTTTTGAATATAATTGGGGGTGAGGGATAATCGTCTAATTGAAAAGTCGCATAATTGAAAGAAAGTATAGGCTGCAGTATAACGGAAAATATTCCAACACGAAATTTTTATAATGGAAAATCGTCTAACATGGAATTCGTGTAGTGGAAAATAGTCTAATGTCCCTGCCTGTCACTCCCGCTGCCGCGCTCGCTGCGGCTATACATATAACATCAGAAACTGCAGCTATATTATTGTCCAGTTAGACGTTTATCCATTTCGATGATATTCTAGATTTTTTTTTTATTTAGGCAGATGTTAGACAAAATATCCCATTAGACGATTTTCCAGTTAGACTTTCGTCCGACGCCCCAATAATTGTTGTTGCGGTGGACATCGTAGCTGAAAGGTGGCAGTGGTCAGCCTAGTTTCCTGAAGGATTGATGTCGTCTGTAACTGGAAATCGAATCTTGGCAAAGTTTCTGCCAGTCAGTACCAGCCATGGTTGTGTGAGACCACCAGTATCCTTCAGCAGCTATGGGATATGGTCTGGCCTACCTTCTGGGTATTATCTCGGCCATCTGCGATACCAGATAATTCCCGGTTTGAATCCCTGGGTTTGTCCCTCTCCTCATCGGGCCTTTTTCTCCTTCTAAAACATGTATCCAATTAGATGTAAAATGGAGCCAGTTAATCTATACAAGCATTACATAAATACAAATGCAAACCTATTTAAGTTGCCTTTTGGACTTATATGTCAGACTGCCTGAGCGGGGAATCGAACCCACGACCTTGGAAACCATAGGCAAGGGTCCTGCCACTGAGCCATACAAGCTTTAATTTGCTTCAGATGACATTTAGTTTCGAGAAATGTATTTTTTTTTTTAAATCAACACTTTTGCAAAAGTGAAACTATATAAGCATTTATTTTTTCGAAATCAGAAAGTAAAATCAAACAGTTTTGACTTATAAAAAAAACACGATTTTTCCCAGGATTTGAAAAAAAAAACACGATTTTTCCTAGGATTTGAAAAAAATACACGATTTTTCCTAGGATTTGAAAAAAATACACGATTTTTTCCCAGGATTTGAAAAAAATACACGATTTTTCTGAAAAACAAACCACATGGGTTTTTCGGGTTGTTTTTTTGGGGTTTTAGCTGTTTTTTTCTCGGGTTTTGTCCGGCTTTATCGAGTTTTATCAAGCCTAACTTAGGATACTGTTTTAGTTCATGAGTGTCTTACAGATACAGTACTAGTGGGTGTTAGGCTTGGTTAAGGTAGCAACATTATAATGCCATCAGCATTGCTGTAATGCAACACTGTTTAACAAAAACCTTTCCTTACAAACAATAACAAACAACGTAAAATAATTAATAATTTATTACAAAAGTTAATAATAAATAATAGTTATTGGTGACAAACTCACGGATACCGATTTTTAACCGACGGCTGCGAGGATTTGTCCAGCGAGACTATGCAAATGTCGAGGGGCGCAACCACGAGACTTTTGCGTAGTCAATATGGGATGGGGTTGTCGGACGAAAGTCTAATGGGTAAATCGTCTAATGGGATAACTGTCTAATACCTAAATAAAAAATCTGGAAAATCATCTAATGAATATTGTATAATGGATAATCGTCTGACTGTACAATAATATGGATGTTGTTTCTGGTGTTATGTGTATAGGCCAGGCAGGGACTATTTTCCATTTTACGAATTTCGTGTTAGATGATGTTCTGTTATACTGTTATCCACCCAAAACCAAAGCTGGTGTAAAAACCCGCCAAGTTTCCAAAAGGATCGGCCTTTCAAGGTAGTGATATCATTCAACCAGGGAAAGGCCGCCAAGGTTAATCCTATTATCCAACTTAATCGCACTGACTAATAGTTCGATTAAATGAAAACTAGAAGATTGCTACTCGCGGTAGCAATCTTCAAGTTTTCATTTAACGTCCAAAGTATTATTTGGCGCGAGTCAGTTAACTAATCCGATTAACCTTGGCGGCCTTTACCTGTTGAATGAAATCACTACTTTCAAAGGCCGATCCTTTTTGGAAACTGACCCATACAACCCCCAAACCAACAAAAGGACCATGCTCAGATCGCCATGTATCCGTGTGCGAAAGTTCAGCTGCGTATGCGTTCTCAATTTTGTGCTAGCCATGAGCAGACCAATGAGTCTATGGGATTTAACATGGGGCCAGCGTTACAAGCTAGTTAGTAACATAAAAACAACGTTATTGACGCATCTTTCTCTCTATGAATGGTGAACACTGAGCCTTTAACTTTCATTTTTTCTTTTCCCTGCACCTTCTCCTTACATTTACCACAATTTGAAAGATTTCTGTCTCATGTTTTCCTGATTTTCCTAAATAGTCACTATTTTCTTTTTAGGCATGATAATCCTGCAAAAGCAGGGCGGGATTAAACCTTGTAGAGGCCTGGTGCTTAAGTTTTAATGTGGCCCTCTTGGGGGGGCCGCGGCCCCCCGCCCGGAGAAAAAGGATTGTTTTAACAATAATTTTTTTAAACAGCATAAAGTATTTTTTTTTAATTTAAGGCTGCCAAATATTAATTAAGTGGTTCTCTGGACTGGCTAAAAAAATTAACGGGTGGGTTTTTTTTTCATTTTACTTTTATCCGAGATTTTTCCGATGCGTGCATGTTTTTTATTTTATTTATCAAACAAAAAAACGTCATTTACTTATATTTTGCTATGGAGTGTAATATAAATGTTTTAATGCCTGGTGCAACACGTATTGACAAAAGTCTTTCTTCACATCCAAGTTTTTTACTTGTGTCAAACCTCTGAACAGCCCTTAGATTCGTTTCAAGGCGGTCATGTGAATGGAGCAAAAAGCACATTTGGTCATCGGCTCCAGGAAGAGATTGGTGAAAGAGTTGATTCGTAATTGGATTTTTTTTTAGACAGTGTTATCTAAAATGTTTCATGCGCTAAGAAAAAAAGCTCCCGAGAACCACGTAATTAACTTTAAGCAGCCTAAAATAGTACCTGCTTTATTTTCCCGTGACCATGAGGCCCCCTTGAGGCCTGTGGCCCGGGTGCTTCAGCACCCAAAGCACCCCCCCTTAATCCGGCCCTGTGCAAAAGTTATGATTTTTCTGAAACGAATCATGATTTTTTTCAAACGAGCTATGAATTTTTTTTCAAGTAAATCATGATTATTTTTACAACGACTGAACGAAGAACAACTGAAAAATGCCATCCTCAAAGGAAGAACAAGTGAGAGGGGGTCTGTTTGGTATTTCTTTGTGCGCGGGACTCCCGCTGAGGACGCTCACATTGTAATACCTTTTAATTTCAACTTAACCAGAAGGAGAAGAAAACGGGCAGATTTTGTTTCGGTGGGCCTGTTTTTACTTTTTTCTTTTTTCTTTTCATAGCACATTTGGTTTTTTTTTAAATCATCATTTTTTAAATGTAAATTCCAATCACGACAGTCCTAAAAAAGTCACGATTTTTTTTTTGTTGAAACCGTGACATAACTTGGTAGAGCTTAGCAATCGGGCTATAACTGTTATTTTTCATTGTTAATTGTATATACCGTACAAGGAAAATTTCTTCAGATGTTTGCGGCCAATGCCTCGATGACGTAGGCTTCATTTCGCCTCGCAATAATGTTTTTACCTTCGCTTTCGCGGTTTCTTCAATATGTCGTGCCTCACTGTTGAACTTCAACAAGGATGTCGGCTGGAAAGAGAAGAACTATTTTCTATGCCAATGACTAGGATGGCAAGCATTTGGGTCGCGCGTGGCAGCTGCCTTATCTGGAACTGAGGCAACTTGGAGCCATATGGGGATCATACTGATGTCAGCAATTTCGTAAGACTCCTTCATCATTCGCGCTAGTTGAAGCTCGTGAACGCGTGCCACTAGTCGGGCGGGAGGGGAAAGGCGCGCGCGGGGCTTCACCGTGATGCAACTTGAAAGAAAAAACACAATGTAAGGGTGGAAATGTTATTACTTTTTTTTCTCAGCCCATTGTTTATAGGAATAAGTGTAGGTTTTTTTTATTCAATGCTTTAAGACATCGAGAAGGGGTATAGCCACTCGTGTATGATGACTATATATATGACAACACAACAACTACAATGAAAATGAAAATGACCCGAAAACGAAAAGTACATTAAAAGAGAAAAAGGGGGGAAAAAGAAAGAAGGCTGTAATAAGCTATGACATAGCATTATAGCTTGTTATTGTAAAATTACACAATACAATAATCTACATAATAATTCTGGATCCCGGCTGAGCTGATAAAAGGAAAGTTAAAGGAAAACCGGAAGGACAACAATCACTTTAATCGCTTCTCATTGTTTTCGTGCACGGGTAATGTCTTTGCTACGGTGCCTAACAATTCCTGGTGCACATGCTAAGGATTGAAACCATCGTCCAAACCCTTGATTGTTAATGGGTAAAATGAAAGAATCCACGTTTCAGCTAAATAGTTTTAAAACAAACTAAGCTACGTTGTTAATTGGCAGCTGGAAACGATGCAGTGGCTTATTTAATTCGCAGATGAAGGCTTTCAGAGCTGAGCTGAATTGTTTCAAAGTGAACAACAACATTCACTCGCCCTCCTCGCCATGTGGTATTTTTCTTTTGACTTTACTGTATCATTGACTCTTGAACTTATTATGGTTTCTGTTCTCGTTGATAATTGCTTAGGATTAAGTTAGGTTAGGATTGTGTTAAGTTTAGTTTACATGAGCGAGTGGTATTGTAGACCTGTTAGGCTCAATAAAGACATAAAGACAACATTCACTGCTGAGCACGAGGCTGATCATTGCTATCTTGCAAAGTAGTCGTTTACAATCAAAGATGATGATTCAGCACTCACATTATTTAAACGGTGCATCCTTTCAGCCACTGGATGCGCAGATTCAGTGACTGAGGCCAACAAAAATCACCGTTTGTCAGCCAGTGTGTGCAAAAATTGGATTGAAGAAATATTAATCCGTGAAAGCGTTTCTTAGCCAGTGTGTGGGGAAATGGGAGTTGGGAATGGGAGTGGGAAGTTGGGTGTGCGAGTGGGGAGTGGGAGTGAGGGGGTTGGGAGTGGAAGTGAGGGGGTTGGGAGTGGGGTGGGTCTGTAAACTTAATTCATGACCGGCCCCGTGTGTAGCACGGGCTTCCTCTAGTAGTTAAATAATACTTCATGCATGTTAAGATCGCCGAGTCCTCACGCCAGCAAAACTAAAACAATATCTCCGTTCCTATTCAATATTTTTCGACCAAACTTGGTCAGGTAGTAGATAGGTATGGAAGGTATATTTATACCAAAAATTATGCATTTCTCTGCAAGTGTAAAATTAGGGAGCCACACGTAAATTTGACAACTATTCCATCTAAATTTAAACCTAAATATTTTGAAATGTTAACCTCTTTTATAACTTTACAGCTATCACGTGTTTTCGTACAGTCATTATGTATTTTAATTTCTACATAATTTCTTATGTTCGTGTAAAGCGTAGTTGTCGGGAATACGGCATATTTCGATTGTCCGTGGTGGGTTTCGTATTTATTTTTTTTTATTGTTGTTTTTTTTTTTTTCATATTTATTTTATGTAGGCATATACGTTTCATAAATTTACATTATTTATTCCCGAGTATTTCAGTCTGGGTGGTCCATAATAAATGCCACGGCAGAAATACGTGTAAATTTTGAGGACAAAAACGTTTGGTCTCTCTTTTTGTGTCCTTTGGCTGGGACTTGAAGACAAATTCCTGCTGTTTCTTTTTTTATGGTTTACCCTGTATATGTCCAGAGCTGATGCCCACTCCTGGATACTCAGCCGTGGCAGTGTATTCGTGCTTATGCCGATTGTGGCATGAAAAGACCCTAAGAGTTTTCGTAACAAAATTGTTCCTCTCCGGCCTAAGATAAGATGACCTTCCAGTTGAAAAATCCCAAGATTTTCAATGGAGACATGTTTTGTGTAATTGCGTGCGATACAACTGCAATACTCGCAGTAAAACTCGCTGCAAAACCACGTAGAGCTACTATTTTTACTTTAAAGGTCATTGTCATGTTCTAATTCTGGCAGCTATGCATTTTGGCAAAGATACCTAGGTGACTAATTTACGAAATAATGATGATTCGTGTGGCACTGTCCAGAGTTTTCGCCGCCGCCTTGAGTAACAACAGGAGCATCATAAAGGACGGCCGTAGGGTCGATGGAGTGTCCATCATAATATTACCGCATGTTCCATCTCTCAAACTGGGTCGCAACCCCGAGCGGCCAAATGCGGACTGGTCTTAACTGTTTCCTGGGATAGTCCGGGAATTCGGCAACAGCACTGAAAGACCCTGACCTGGGAAAGGAGGTGTCTTCTTCAAGCGAAGGCCGAATGGGGTAGAAATCGCGTATTTTGCTTCCTGACTCAACGCAAGTTAGCGCGCGTGCCGGAAAGTTGACGCCTTTTAATGTTGCTTAGGTAAAATAAGATTCTGGCGACGTTCAATCGACTAGCCTGAAGCCGGGAAACGAAACCCACAACTTTCTCGCCAAGACGACCGTGTGAAAAGGGACGGAATATGAAGCGATAGTTACTGCGTGGACACTCTTGCGTATTATGGCCAACCGTAAGCTCTTGATATTAGATATGTTGGCATACATGAACACACGTTCCTTAACACAATCCTTTAAGGGCAGTACTAAAAGACTAACTGTTGAAGTATTGGTCCGAGAGGAGCAGTCTGAATTAACAAATTGTTGAATTGTAAAGCAATATAAACGGAGGAAAAAATAGTAGTGGAATATGTAGGATTTACACGCCATGAATTAGTCGTTAAAACTGCACTGCCGTACACCTGGGGGTCATGAAGCGGAGAGGGAGGCATTCAACACACGTGCAGAGGCAGAGCCGTAGAGAAAAATGCGCCAGAAGTGCGCCTGTGCCATGGCACAATGGCGTTATGGCCAGTCCGAACCTGCGGTATAACGTAGTGCAGATTGGTTGCTGTGATCTGCCGGTATACTGTATTGCAGTAGCCTGCGATTCTATTACGAAATTGCTGAACTGCTGAAAACAGTGAATTATTTTTTATTGTGCTTAGCACCGACGGACTTAGTATTCACTAAAACAATGAAACGAGAAAAATAAAATTGAAATTATATTCCGAAATCAAGTCTGTTACCTTTTGTTTTTTGTTACCTGCCCATATTAAGTTTTGATTCCTGGAATCAATTGCGATCCTCAAAAATAGTCTTTGTAGTGTTAATGGTTTTGCTTCAATTTGGTTAAGGGGAGTGTGATGTCCTGGGCAGAGACACACCTGAGCCCAGCGTGGGTGGTAAAGAAAGAACTCTGACTGACCAGTGTGTAGGCTATACAGCTGAAAAGACGCTTTACTTCCTGTAGGCATCAGTATATATACAAGTGTGACAGGAAGTCATGTGATTGATAAATATATACATTGATGGTATAGCCGATTAGGTAGTTAAAGGGTAATCTGGGTAGGGTTAACATAATGATTGGAAATTGAACGGCGGACATTGTGGAGCACAAAAGTGACGACTCCACAGGGAGAACAATACGCCTTTGTACAGTTCATTAATTAGTAATGTGATGACCTCAGTAATGTTGTGGGAATAATTTTTTGTGTGTGTGTGTGGAGACGTGAGTCTATCTCAGGGCTCGAAATGTCCAGAAAAAAGTGTGTTGCATAATTGCGATACAAAATAAAAATTGCGTAGCAATCGCAAAATAATGGTTAGCAGTTTTCATGAAGCATACTTGTTTCTTGGCAGGCAAAAGGGTGTTTTCGTTTAATTGATGGTTCAACTAGAACAAGAGAATGTGATTGTGACGTATAAATTGCATCATTTTTTAATACCTAAATATTCTGAAGCTTTATATTACGACTGTATCATTCAATTTCATTCTTTGCACGTGGTATGAAAATAACTTCTGTAGGGATTGGAATTAAGAATTTTACTTTACGGAACACATTGTTCTATTATAAATGGGCTAGGCCTACTGCAAAAGGATTTTGTAACATAGTTATGACGTTCTTTCGCCATGATGTTGCGTCGCTAAACTGCTACGCTAATTTTAATTTTGTATCGCTAATGTCTAAAATTGTGGTGCAAACTGCGATGCGATACCGCTCATTTCGAGCCGTGTATCTGTTGTCCTCTTGGTTTGGATGTCAAGTTGCCACTCGTCTGGGGTTAGATTAAAGGAACAAAAATCCTTCCGGTATGTCGCGCACCCCGTTCAGAATAGCGACTGCAACATTTACACAGGTTAGAGTTAATGTCGCAAAATCATCTCGCCCTAAAGAAAAAGACAAGAAAATGACTGTGTTGCCAACATTTACATACGTTTGAACTAATGTCGCAAAACTGAGTCATACAGAAAAGCCAACAGGGTTGCATGTGCCTTTAATGCCGGGAAACTTTGTCAATGATTGGTTTTCGTCGTTGTACTTCATATTTTGGTTACGGAGGTAAATAATAGTTAAAATAATAAAAATTAAATACTTGCTTAAACTTTTTCTGATCGCCATTAACTTTTTAAGAATCACTTAGTACCAGTGCTATGCGATTTTTTTTTCAAGAGCCGTGCATGTACACGTAGGTCGGAGGCACGACTCGATCTCATGTTTTTCTTGGTTGGACGCCAGGTTTCTGCCCACTCAGCTATGCTTTGCAAAGCTCACATTTCGTTGCTATGGACATAAACGTAAGTCCATAGCAACGAAATGGGGCTACCTATAAACATAGGACGGAAAGCCAAATGGACTTGATTAGTGATAAATAAATGTAAATGCATGCCTATTTCCGTTGCTTTTTGGACTTAAATGAACGTGGAATTGAACCCACCTTTGAAACCGAAGGGCAAAGCTTTACCACTAAGCCACAATAACGCAGGCAAAGTGTCTGCATGGCTGTGCAGAGAAGGTCACAAAGGTAGTTGGTTCAGTTCGCCGCTTAGGCAGTGTTACGTCAAAGTTCAAGTTTGACTTGACGCTAGTCAAAATTGAGAGTGCCGCCGAAGCAATCCAGCTTTGCCTGGTTCGACCTCATACGCGTAGATTTGCAAGACGTCGAAAACATTACAAGACATAGATTTGCAAGACATTACCATGCTTACCACCGCGTCTGGGAGAATAGTGATTAGCCGTCTTCTTAGTGTTAGGCACGTGCATCTTGTGCTTCCAGAATTTCAACACGATGACATATATGTCGAAACTCTGCTGCCTGAGCATTGACGACCTCAGTCTTCTCTGCGAGCAAACGGCTTGTTGGCAGCAGCGGCCACAATGGTGTGGAGTGAACGTGTGTTCTGTTCTAATAGATCTCCCATCCTTGTTGGGTCGTTGCTAGTTGGAATACTGGCTGTCGGCTTGTTGTTTTGGCGACAGTGAACGTCTGAATATGTGCAGCGTTTGTGAGAACCGGTTGGGTCATTGCACCGTTCCATTGAACGTGACTGGCCCTCCCTATCTTCCTGTCACTAAAATGCTTCACAGTTTTTCCGGTGATTGATTTTGGCATTGCCGTCATCCATGGTTTGGCTCCAGAAGGAACTTTTCCTGCCCTGTTGAGGTGTGTGTTGGTCGCTAAGGTCAGCGTTGAAGATCCGAATGATCAAAACAACCCTTCCTGACCTTAAATGTGGTTTACTGTTGTGACAAAAGAGCAAAGGTGTCTTCCCATTGGCAGCTTAACATCAGATTAAGGACCGCCAAGCTATGTTTTGCCGTTGACGTCACCTGTAGCTTTGAGCCACCTTGAGGGATCACTCTGGACAGCACCCCTTTGGATAGCAGGGGTTTTTTCTTTTTGTGTTAAATATTTTAAACCATTTTGGCAATCATCACGCAGATCTTCCGACATTATAGGCTAATTTTTCCCGGTGAACCTGATTATTTCCAAAGGCCTGATTTCTAGTTGAATCTTACAAAACCTCTTCAGATTTTGCGTCCTGATAAGTTCTTGTGAAAACAACCCGTTTTTTAGCAGTGGGTTGATGTTGCAAACCTTTCTCTTCCTGTGGGGTTTCCTCGAACGCAACTTATTGGTGCCACTGGTTCGTGAATCCAGTGTTCAACATCATCTTCTGCTTCTATTCCATTACCCTGTCAGTTTTCACTGTAGCATTTGTTTAGGTTTCCCAGTGTGTTTACTTCTTGTGATGCTTGTTGCTCTTCCAGTTCTGCATGTTTGTTTATGTGTTGTCTTGTGCTGTTTTTTGTGTTTTCTTTATTGGTTCTGTTTTGTCCTTCTACATTTGCTACTCTGTCCTCTTTACGGCTGGTGTGTTCCCACTGTCGTGCTCTTGCGTTTACATTTTCTCCGATTTTTCCTTTTCAATGGTGAAGAGTCCCTTATGTTTTGGCATTAAACCCCTTGCGACTCTTTTATCAGCATTGCTGAGTTAATGTGTTTTCTTCAAAACAAGTTCTCCTTCTTTAAACAGGGTTCAGACAAAACCTGGAAGACCTGGAGAACCTGGAAATCTCAGGGAAAATGAAAATAGAACCAACATTTCAGGGAAAACAAGAATTTTTTGTAAATCAGGGAAAAGTCAGGAAAATTTGAAAAAATGTCTTTGTATCTGATTTGTAAGTTTGATGGAATTAGCATATTAGAAACAATATCCTAGGCTAGTAGCAAATATTTTCATTTATACTTTAATATGTTTCAAGTATTTCAGGTTACTTCAATAAACTAAATCTTATGCTGGTACCAATTTCTGTGGTGAAAAGCGTTTAGTCCCGTCTGGACTATAGTCTCTAAACAACTATTTTCTGGGATGTTGAATTATTTTCGGGCAAATGTTAATGAAACATTAGCTACTGTCTGTTTCTCTAACTAAACTGTAAACACCTGGAAATTACCATTGGATGCACCTGAGAAACCTGGAAATGTCAGGGAACTTGAGAATTACAAAATTGTCTGAACCCTGTTAAAGTTGCCAGGAGTGCCTTTTGCGTTGAAGTACTTGTTTTGACGTTGTTTCAACTTCTTTATTGACGCAACTGTCTGTGAATACATATCATTGAAACCATCAGTTAGTTTCTTCTCTATTTCTGCTTGTTTCTGCACATCATCAGGATTTTTGGAAGTTTTTAATGCTTCAACTTGTCAGTGGATAGGGTACGTTTCTGCTTGTAACCATTTTGCAGGGCTGAATGTTGTTGGCTGAATTGACTTGTGTGCTGACTGAAAACGCAAAAGCTTCTCACTCCAGTCTTGAGTGGTTTCCAGTGAGGCACGCTGAATGTGCTTGAAATCTTTGTTGTGTTGCATTACTGGTGGTGCAATACGGAGTGTAGTAATCCATGCGCATGTTAAGTGACTGCATTGTTGACATCACCTGACTGCTGAAGAAAGAATAGCCTAAATCAGTGTTGACTGTCTGGTCTACATTGCGTAATTAACTGTCTTACCGTTAGCCATGTGTCTGGTTGGTTGTGTGATGGTCTACACCTGTCTTTTGTGTCTGTCAAGGCAGATGGCAAAGGTAGCTCAGTTTCCTGACTAGATGATAGTCGGTGCTGTCTGTAGGCTTCCTGATTTGATGGGATTTGGTGAGAGAATAGTGACTGTGAAAGCTCACTTGTTGGATTTTTAAAGCTGCATTTTCAGACCGCTGCCTTGCTCATCAGCAATCATGGCTTCTTGCTATTTTCCTTAAAAAATCCAAGTGTAGTTTCATTGCCTTTTACCTTGAATTTTTTCTGGCTTTCTTGTTAATTTAGACAAGGGAACGTTGTCTTCTTCAAACCAGCTTGGCGACTGCTGATCTCTTTCTGTCTCTTGATGTTGAGTTTCAATGTCTTGCTCTCATGACAAATTAATGGAACTCGAATTATCCATTGCAGAAATGCGTAGATTGTCTTTTGGAGTAAGAAAACGTTCAGACTGGCCTTCTTGTATCAGTGATGACAGGAACTCGGGCAAAAATATGATGATCAGATGATCACTTCTAGGCCAGTCAAGCCAAGTGTGAGACCCTACCCATGACTCTTCTTCCCAATTCAGCTGCAGCTCCACAATAGAAGATGATGTGCTGTTGAACGTGTTGTTTCGTTTTCCTGTGGAACTCTGTTGTCGTCTTGACTCGTCTCGTAGGGAAATAAAATGGTCCGTGAAGTCAAAAACCTCCCACAATTAACAACAACAAAAAACAATTAATTGCGTGGACGACCCAAGGTGGTGTCCAAGTCGAAATCGTTGTTATCCAACTTCAACTGGTCATCAGATAAAATTTTGATAAAAAAAATTTATCGTGGCGAACTTAATCCAGCAATTCATTCCCGACGGTCAACCACACGTGATGGTGTCGGTGAGAATTGAAACAAACATACAATGTTTGATTAGGTTTTGATTCCCAAAACTCTCCTCACATCCTTATTCTCGGAAACCATCACCCTTGGTTGATGACTCTTGTTCTCCATTTTAGGTCTGCTTCGTACGGCAGCTTAGGATTGAGTCTTCAAATACTTCTTGTTGATTTTCACCATAGTTGGGTTCTACCCTAAGCTCTAAGAACCATGCAGGAGCCACCTTGTGTACCAGCTCTCTGCGGGGCGATACAGCGACTTGGGCAGTTACGGCAGCCCGACCCGTTGTCAAAACCTCAAGAGCGGCTGTACATGAGCAGTGGCTGTGGCAACAACGACAGATGTGCGTTGACTGGATGGTCTTTAGGACACAGTGAGATGGTGGTGCCTGTCTTAAATGGTCAATGTCAATGGTCAATGTCTTAAATGGTCAAAGGCCAGGTGCCTCACAGTTGAAAGGGGTGTTAATTCAACAGTTTCCTTCGTTTCGCCTTCCCAGCTTCAGGATCGTTCAACGGTGTTTGTCGCTCTTATTTTATTGGGTTAAATCCTAGTGACATTTTTCGCACCTATTCCTTAGATTAAAAGCTATGCGGTTATTTTTAACATTGGTTATCCCAGAAAGTAAATTACTACCAGTCATTCCACAATCGGCCGCGTGGAGTTGTGACTCAGAACGAATTAAGGAACATGAGGTAATTATTTTGTTCCTGACGTTAGAGAGTAGTTTGGCCTACTGAAAAATCCTTGAGGGCCCAGTGTGAGAAATAATTTTTCTTTTTGAGTATACGGCAGGATCAGAAAATCAAAAGTGGCTTCCCAGGCGCGCCCTGATTGGCTGAACTAGCAATTTCCCTCCATAATGTTTTTTTGTGTGTGTGTGCTTGTGATTTCTGCATTACCAAACATTTCTAAACTTGCCCACCTTTGCAGAAACTCAATTTTTTTAACATGATAGGGGAGGTGGATAATTTTGAGAGGGAGTTTTTCGTTGTTACCCTCACCCCCTCCCTGAGTGGCTTGAGACCCCGCAGTGCTCTGGTGGGTGCCATCGCGTCATGATGATACTTTTTTTTTAATTAATTTCTTTTTGACTCGATTAAAACGGAAAGTTAAAGCTGTGTAGTAAAATCGTCAGTCTCTCCTAAACGTTGAAGGCCGGCGTGCCAAAAGAATTAAACCTTGCAAGCTAAAGAGGCTATCTCAGGTCCGTGCCGTATTGCGGGGGACTACCAGGGCACCAATTCTCTTATTTGAAATGCAAACAATGCATCTTTAACGCTAAAAAAACTACAAAAACAAGTAGAGCGTATAAACTGCAAAATAAAGATGTAAATACATGAAAAAGGCCCATATTTTTTCTGTGGGGGGGTACAAAGTACGCTTGCACCCCTTCACCCTCCAAGATTCGATGACGTGAGCCCGTCCCTCAGTAGCGTGCACTGACCACCGACAGGGCAGGGGCAACTTTTGTAAAAAGGCACGCTTAGGTTTTTTTTTTCTGTGGACCTTTTTTTTTACCCTTTATAAAACTTCTCTCTTTATTTTTATTCTTTTCTGCCCCCTTCTGTCCCTTTCCTGGCCTTCTTTCTACTCTTTTTTGGCCTCTAGGCCCTTTCTCTAGCTACAGCACCAGCGTTTATCGGTTCAGAAACCCAAACTATAGAGCATACTTTTTTACAATAAAGGGCAAAAGGGGCATTTTTTTCCGGCAGGGGCATTGCCCCCCCCCCCCTCCACCTTTAGAAGAAGTCGACGCCTCAGCGTATTTTATAGTAAACACAGTTTATGTTTTGGCTTATTTTAACGCCTTCTAAAAAAACGGTACACCCTTTAAAAGCCAGCCGGTGTATGGGCGTGAACGTTAGTCCAATAAAGTTTACGGGAATGGTCAGAGAGTGTGTCCCACTCAGTTTTCTAACCTTGTTCTGGTGTGGACAAGGCCATGCTGCAGGCTTGTTGCACGTGGACCCACCCTGGAGTGGGTGGTCTTACTCCGCGCCATATGTTTTCTGTCTATTATGCAAACAATTTAATGCAGGAGACCTCAGACAGCCGCCACATAAAAAAAAAAGACATTTAGAAAATAACAAACACCAGTTCACCTTAGTTCATTCACTAAAACAGATTTGGGACATCTGTTCTCACTGGAGGAGGTTTAAGTCTTTGGGAATGTTTTGTACGACTGTATAGCTGACGTCAGGATAGTCTAAAGCTATATTCACGATTGTCTTAATGACTCCCTGTGATTGCAAATTTTTGTAGCCGTTTTGTTGGCGCGCCAGTCCTGTATTTATTCATAATATGTATTCCACAAAGTTTTTCGTAAACTATCATAATCTTTGCGTTAAACCGTTGCAAAACAAATCTTCCATGATAAAAGGCGTGGACGAAATTGCGCTCGAAATCAGGCACGAAATCTTTACGAACTCTCGCATAAAATTAACAAGTTTTACGCAGTATTTTGTAATACAGATGTATGCTGTTTATTACAACAAGTTTCGGTCAGGGAATAGAGTTTGGAATAATGTAATAACAGGGCTCCGTATTTTAACGCATTTGCTTTCCAGACCATATTTTATTGACTGCGATCTCTCCTAAACAAAACTACGTTTCTGCAAAAGTTAAAAATTATCATTACGACTCAAACGACACTTCGTTACCACAACCCAAAGTATCGGAAACAGGGTTGGCACAGGGTACTTGCGGTACTTACAAATCCTTATTTTTAATTTTGGTATTATAAGTAATTTTACGGTCCAAATGTGCTCCAAATGTCCTAATGCTTGTTTTAGGGCTGAAAAGACGACTTGTCACTCTTATAAATGTAATTTAATTTGCAACAATTAAAACTCATGTTTTATTGCTACATTTATTTATTTTTTAATTATAAAACGTTACTACATTTGATTATTGAAATATTATTTAATAAATCTTACCTGCCTGGTTATTTTAACTTGGTTATTGGAAACATGATTTTTTTAGGCTCAATTGTTACTGAAAGGTGCTTTAAATGGTCATTAAAAAGTCGGAAGTCCTGAACAGTACTTAAAATTTTTTTTTATGTGTACGAACCCTGTTACAAGAAAATTTGAAAATGCTGTACCAAAAGAAATAACTTCGTGTGATGAGAACGTCCAGAGCATTTCTAACTCATTGTTTGAAATGGATCTTGTTGTAGAAAAAAAATATTCAAAACTAAAACTTGAAACAAAATGTAATTATTGGTAGTGGCTCTGTTTATCTTTTACCTGTCTTATATTGAGGGAGTCATTCTGTTTTCCATATTTTGTTTTCCCGGAGTTGGTTTTTTTTTTGTCACATTGTTTGGATATGCTGTTATGCCGTATTTTTTTCCCCTTGGAGAGGGCGAAATCTGTCACATGTTTTAACTTAATGTCATTTGACGTAGTGGTTCTTTAAATTATTAGCATTCCTTTTCCTTTTCTTAGTTTTATGCAGTACAAACGTTATTTTTATTTTTAATTACGTCTTTTAAGTTGGAAACAACACTCCATACGCGTGCTTCGACTCGTGTAGGGCGTTCGCTCCTTTTTTTTTTTCAGTTTTGAAGTGCAGTGGCATGCACAGGATGGGGGCAGAAATGGGGGGGGGGGGGGAAAACATTCCCCACCCTAACCCTTCCCCACCCGTCAGATCAAAATAAAATAAGTTTTTACGCCTTGAGACCGTTGTTAGAACTTTATACATTTTCGAGCTATTTAGGAAGAGTTTATTTGTAGACTTACACCACATAGGTCAAATCGTGATTATTAATTAATTTTGGTGTTGAATGGTTTATCAATGTTACATTTTTAACCTAGGTGTGGTAGTGCAGCGAAAACTACGAAAACTTCGTATTAAACCAAAAATTCTCCCTTTTTATTTAAATGTTTAATTGAATAAGAAAATGTTGGTTAATTATTAAGAAAATTAGTTTCTTTCACAGCGATAGGAAGGACTTGAGGTAACAATTGGTCACCAATTCCTAAAACCTAACCTGTCACAACTGCCCTTCTCCGTTGTTGACAACTTTTGTATGTCATAGTTGTGACTGTGAGAGTTGTAAAATCAGGAACTATTTTTTCATCTAGATTTAAAACATTTCCAAAAAAATGGTATAGGAAACAGTTGAGAACGTTGGGTGTGAGAAAGAAATAGCAAGAGCTGTTTTTTTAATATTTATTTTTGGTGGGGGGGGGGGGGGCAACCGTGAAAGTAGAATTTTTTTGTTCACCTGCCCCCAATAGACAAAAATTGCTACCCCACTGCAGCGTCGTCAGTGAAGTGAATCTATCTTGATTAGCCCCAGAACGAATTACAGATAATCGATTGTATGTTTTCGATAACAGAGCACCTTGTTAATATCCTAAATGGTTACAAAAACAATGGCCGTCGATGAAAGCCGCTTCCTCCAGGAATATGTAGCCGCTCAAAAAATATCTGCAGGACTCAAGATACGCTGCGCGCACAGTAAGCACTGAGGAGTTATTTAGTGAAAACCCGTAAACATGTGGGTAACCACACAGTAAAAACAAAATTGTTGTGGACATTTTTTTCTGACACAAACAGTGGCAGAAATTTCTGCTACTGGGTTCACAGTGGGCTCACTGTGTTTCTTCTTTTATTATTATTATTTACACTGGTTTTAACATCATCGAGTGCCGTGTAAAAACCCACAACCCAAAAGGTTACCCATTCTTTTAAGTTCAGCCATCGGAATTCTCAACAGTAAGGTCGCTGCCTTGCCCCATAACTTAGCACGTAGCATGTTAACTGGTGGCAAGCAGCACGATTCAGGGACAGCCTGCAATTCGACTTAAGACAGAGCTGCATGTGTGCATTCATCGTTTTGCTGATGTTCCGCTTTCTATTTTGGGTTTATACTCTGGTGACTCTAGATTTAGCATCAGAGCCAAAAGACTGGCACCAGTGTCGCTCTTTTTTCAACTACCTTGCGTTTTTTGGCTACAGTCTTTCTTGCTTGCGATTGTTAATGCTGGCGGCCACACTCGCCGCTGATGCTGTCTGTATTCATTATTTTTAATTTGGGTTAATCTGGGTGGGCCATTCATGTAGAATAATATGAATTAGGAACAAGAAACGAAGGGGAGACTATCGACTCTCTGGTCTGGTGGCCCCATGCGGGGGGGGGCCTTGGTACGCTTGGACAGATGATGGGTGGGGGGGGGGGGGGCGATGCCGCCGCCGTATTATAGAAACTATAGCGCACATTTGCAATAAGATGCCAAACAATTCTGCGTTTCTGTACTGAAATTCGTGATGAAACTGATAATTTTTACAGGGTTCAGACAAAACCTGGAAAACCTGGAGAACCTGAAAATCTCAGGGAAAATGAAAATAGAGCCAAAATCTCAGGGAAATTTCAGGGAAAATGAAAATAGAGCCAAAATCTCAGGGAAATTTCAGGGAAAATGAAAACAGCCAAAATCTCAGAGAAATTTCAGGGAAAACAAGATTTTTTTTGAAAATCAGGGAAAAGACAGGGAAATTCGAAAAAAATGTCTTTGCATCGGATCTGTAAGTTCCATTGAATTAGCAGATCAGAAACAAAATCCTAGGCTAGTAGCAAATATTTTAATTTGTGCTTTAATATGTTAAAGTATTTTAGATATAACTTCAATAAACCAAACCTCTATAGGCTATAGTACTAATATCTTTGATGAAAATGTCTTTAGTCCCGTCTGGACTAGCCTCTGAATAGCCATTTTTTTTATTTGTCGGATTATTTCGAACAAATATTAATAAAAACGTTAGCTATTGTGCGCGCGGCGTATCTTGAGTCCTGCAGATATTTTTTGAGCGGCTACATCTTCCTGGAGGGAGCGGCTTTCATCGACGGCCGCCATTGTTTTTGTAACCATTTAGGATATCAACAAGGTGCTCTGCTATCGAAAACATACAATCGATTATCTGTATTCGTTCTGGGGCGAATCAAGATAGGCCGCGGACACTATAGTCTGCCTGTTTTCCTAACCAAGCGTCTTGTAAACACCTGGAAATTAGCAGTGGATGCACCTGGAAAACCTGGAAATGGCAGGGAAATTGAGAATTTAAAAATTGAGAATTTAAAAATCTGAACCCTGTTTTATTGATAGTTTTTGTTTTAGCCAATTCGGAGGGAAGGTATGTGGGGAATAGGGAACATTTTTGAGTGAGGTAGAATTTTCGAGCTATACCCACCTCGCCATTGATCGTCCTTGATATCTACATAAATATAAATAATCTTAAAGAAACACAGACGATCAGTTGGAAAACGTGAAGCACAGAAAATTGATGCTCAAAAGTCAACATGAACTAACGATTGCGAATTTTCGATAGGCAGATGACCCAAAAATTTAAAATTTCTTCGTCCCCCTATCTTCATCATCGGCTGCTTTTAACTGTGTTTTCTTCTGTTTACATCTCTGTTGTCACGTGCTTCGTTGAGGTTGTAAAAACTTGGCAGTTCACGTAGCCTACTGCATGTGTTAGGCCTATACCTTGTCTGTCATGCCATATCTCCGTGAGTTGTCTGGCATGAGAGACAAGATAGGCCTAACACATGCAGTAGGCTACGTGAACCGCCGAGTTTAAACAATAGCCTCAACGAAGCATGTGACAACAGCAATGTAAACAGAATAAATACAGAAATCGAAATAGAAGCAAACACAGTTAAAAGCTGTCTGATGAAGATAGTAGGACGAAGAAATTATACATTTTTTATTCATTTGCCTATCGAAAATTCGCGATCGTTAGTTCGTGTTGACTTTTGAATTTTGAGCGTCAATTTTCTACGTTTCACGTTTTCCAACAGAACATAAGTGTAATGGTTGGCTTTTGTAGACGAGACGATCAGTTATGTTCCGGGTTGGTGACTCCAGTACATTGAAGAAAGGGTAGAAGTCGTAGAGATCCTACTTTTTTCCTAAATTTTTAGAAACTTTCGTTATATTCGTGCCATCTTCTCATTTTAGGATGAGTGGTTCCGGACGTGTTTGATGACAAAACGTCCTTAGTTCGTACTTTTTTTGCCGGAGCAGATTGCAGTCTATAACGGACACTGAATGGCAGCATGTTGGCTGGTTGCGCTTTTATAGTCTGGGTGGAGCCAAAACAAGACATATATTTCAGAGGTCCTGGGTTCGATTCCCCGCTCAGGCAGTCTGACATATAAGTCCAAAAGGCAACGTAAATAGGTTTGCATCCGTATTTAGTTAGCCAAAACAAAAGGTAGGAATTATGAAATTTGCCAAACCGCTAGATAGCCACCAAAAGTATTGCTGATCTCGAATGTGCTGTAAATTGATCAGCTATAATCCACGAAATACCGCTTTTTTTCTAATTTGTCGATCTAACCCTAGATTGTAACTTTTGAATTCTGAATAGTTAAGGAATTCCGACGCCGCATAATTGTATGTTTCGTCGGAATTTCTCATCTATTCAGAAGTCAAAAGTTACTATCTAGTGTTAGATCGACAAATTAGTAAAAGCGTAAATCAAGTGAACTTTTAAAACTAGCAAAATAAATCATCGTTGCTTCCTTATAGCTATCAACGGGAATCCCAAATGTGAAACCACAAATCGCTGCAGCATGAGGAAACTGTTTATGTAATACGAAACGAAAGTATAAAGCTTGTGACATGTTTATAAATTGCAACACGGAGCAATAAGACGGCTTCCTGTAATAATTTCAAGATTCCTGGTAGGTATGGTAACTGAACTTCTTTCAACCCCTTGTTTCAAGTATGAATAGGCCTATTCTCTAAAGCAATCCTCTGTTATTATCGCTTACGAAATTAAAGCGGCTAGTATTGCAATGAAATAAAATTGCAAATTGTAATAAAATGAAAGTAAATACAAATTTAAAATAAATTTTTATTCGCTACGCCTCCACTAAGCCCAAAGCCTGTTTCCTAGCATCCCCAAAACCCATTGTAAGACCCCTGCAAAAAACGTGGGGGTAATGTCACGTGTATGAGTGGAGAGGGGGGGGGGGGGGTAGGAGTGCA
>JAHWFP010267465.1:61151-72900 GCA_023313725.1 Lithobius niger | reverse complement strand
TTAAATGGTTGTATCGGACGTACGTAACGTATTCTTACCGCAATTCTTGTGTTTAATTATTGTGTAAGTAATAAATAAATAATCTACCTAATAATTCTGGATCCCGGCTGAGCTGATAAAAGGAAAGTTAAAGGAAAGTTAAAGGAAAACCGGAAGGACAACAATCACTTTAATCGCTTCTCATTGTTTTCGTGCACGTGTAATGTCTTTGCTACAGTGCCTAATAATTCCTGGTGCACGTGGTAAGGAGTGAAAACTATTGTCCAAACCGTTGATTATTGATGGGTAAAATGAACTAATCCATGTGTCATCTAAATGCGTATAGTTTTAAATCAAACTAAGCTACGTTGTTAATTTCGAGTGGCCTCGAAATTGGCAGCTGGAAACGATGCAATGACTTATTTAATTCGCAGATGAAGGCTTTCAGAGCTGAGCTCAATTTTTTCAAAGTGGACAAAAACAATCACTGCTGAGCACGAGGATGATCATTGCTATCTTGCAAAGTAGTACTTTACAATCAAAGATGATGGTTCAGCGCTCACATTCTTTAAATGGTGCATCCTGTGATTTCAGCCACTGGATGCGCAGATTCAGTGACTGAGGCCAACAACAATCACCGTTTGTCGGCCAGTGTGCGCAAAAATTGGATTGAAGAAATTTTAATCCTTGAAAGCGTTTCTTAGCCAGTGTGTGCGAAAATGGGAGTGGGAGTGGGGAGTTGGGAGTGGGGAGATGGGAGTTGGGAGTAGGGAGTGGGAGTGAGGGGGTTGGGAGTGGGGAATGGGAGTGGGGCCGAGAGGGGGGGGGGAGTGAGTCTGTAAACTTAATTCATGACTGGCCCCGTGCGTAGCACGGGCTTCCTCTAGTAAATAAATAAATTCATTCATACAGCAAAGAAAAACAATAAAAACATGGAAAAAGGAATAAAAATGCAGGTTAAATCATCTCCCAAGTCAAATGTACAATCTTAAAAACACTTATTAATAAAAAATTTTAAAAATAAAAATTTGTTGCAGATGCAATCGGCATGGCAAGAACCTGAGGTTTGCTTACTGCTATTCGACATAAAACTAAAAATTATGAATTAAAACTAAAAATTGTGAAGTACAAAAGTTTAAAAGTTTAAATGAAGACAATGGCTCGGCTTTAAAGGAAGGGTTGATGAAATTTGGTTCGGGTCACGAATGCCTTACCACCAAGGTTAGACCTACCAGGGACATGATGTCTCCGATGGCATCGCCAAACGTGAGGGACAAGTGAAAGGAAATGCCGGGTATCATTGTCAATATTTCTTATATAATAATAAAATAATGCATCACAAAGCTTGGCCAAGCCAATTGTCAATCCTAATGTATAAAAAAAAATAATAAAAATTCACCACCGCCAAAGTGGTCAGTACAGAAGGGTTGGGAGCCGGTTACACCATACCAATCGTTAAGTAGCGAGAAGTTACATTGGTCTTTTAAGAAAACGATCAAGGTTCTCAGTGAGCAATTCGCGCCTAAAGCCCACTTCAGAGTCTTTACACACCGTACTTGCACGCAGTGCATTACAGATTGGAACAATGCGAACTGAAAAAAAATGTTTTCTGCAGTCAAGTCGTGCACTACCTACTGCCAACTTCCAGGGATGTCCACGCGTAAAATGCAAACAAGGGGCCAGATCGAAGAAAGGAAGATCAACTGTGGTCAGGTTTCACAAGATCTTATATGTCAGAATTAAATCGTAGCACAAGCGTCTAAGTTCAAGGAGTTCTAGACCTGCTCGAGTCAAGCGTTCGATGTGATTTACCTGGCGTAGCCCCGGAAGGCTCTTAGTAAACCTTCTCTGCACTGATTCAATCAAATTGATATCTCTGGAGAGGTACGGCGACCAAACAGGCGTAGCGTATTCCAGGAAAGGGCGGACAAAGACCTTGTATGCCCAAATCTTAGTGGGGAAATTTCCTGAGGTGAAACACCTATTGATCATGACAAGCCGTCGAAAGGCCGCAGTTAAAACAAACCTTGGAACAGTGCAGGGAGGACTTAAGGTCTCGGGTAAACCATATACCCTAGATCTCGAATTTCATCGACGAAAGAAAGAGCACCGTATCTAATTGACTGGCATTTTGAGACTGAAAGTGGCAACTGCCATAATTGCAGACCAGCGTATAACATTAGAAACTTCCTCCTGAAGTGGGGGCGAGGGAGCAGGTGAGACAATCTCCATCCCGATTTTAAAGTCATCTGCAAATTGTGTGCCATACGGTGACGAAGTGGTAACACAGAGATCATTCACATAGATTAAGAAAAGTAAAGTGGGACTCTGCTCGGCACACTTACCCCTTTTGATACCGCATGCTCGATTTTAACCTGCTGAGATCGATTACTCAGAAAGGCGAACAGCCAATTTAAAAGAGGATCAGCAATGCCACATCCGTACAGTTTAGCTAAAAGCTTGCGGTGGACAACTGATTCAATAGATTTCTTAAAATTGCAATATATTACATCACTCTTTGCACCAATATCCAGCGCATCAGTTCATCGATCAATCATACTTAGGAGCTGGTGTGTAGCTGATCGGCCTCGTAGAAACACAAATTGGTCTGGTTTAATAATAGATGTCTCTATTAAGTAAGTCATTAAGATATCTCTGATAATAGCTTCCATAATCTTACACACCATACATGTAAGTGCGATATGTAGTTTTCTGGGTTTGATGGTGAACCCTTCTTAAAGTCTGGTATAACAATAGCCATTGTCCACTGTTTTGAAAGTAGTCCTTGATCAAAGGATAAGGTAGATTTTAGATAAGGGATAACTATTTCCGCTGTTATATGTTTAAGTAAGAATGCTGAAAGGCCATCGGGATCGCGTGAAGTACTAGGTTTCAGTTTTGTTATTGCTGAGAGAAAAACTGACTGTGTAAAAAAAACTTTCTCACAACTGTTTAGCATATATTGATTCTGTGGCAATGGTAAATTTTGGTTACCATCATCACGAATGCTATTTGATGCAAAGATACTATTTAGTAACTCAGCATTTTCCAGGTTATCAACCAAGAAGCCACTTGGGCCATTAAAAGGTGGTAAGGATCGGACAGACTGGGTTTTTTTACGATAGAATTTGAAGAGGGGTGAAGTGTTTCCTCTCATGATGACATGTTCTTCCCTTTTCTTGTGCCATTCCTCAACAGAGTCTGAATAATTTCTTTTAATAATGTTGTATTCCCTAAGGGCCTCTTCACTACAGTTAATTTTAAATCGTTTCCAAAGTTTGTTTTCTATTTCTTAACTTAATCAAAAATTGGGGAAGAGTGCGATTTTGAGTTCGAGGCTTTTCCACAGGTGTTCTACAGAAACTTAAATGGTTATTTGTGATCTCCAAAAAACAACTCCAGGTGCTACAAATATTTTGATTACCCGTAAAAATAAGATCATCCCACTCCACCATACGTAGTGAAGCCCTAAGTCCCAGGTAATCTATCTTACTTTGGGTGGTTGTTGTCTGACGATAGTGGCTCCAACTCATTTAAGTTGTTAAAATTAAGTTTGAAGGTGAAAACGCAATGATCACTACGGCCAAAATTAGGTCCCACAACCAGATCAAAAAGTAGTCGATTATCATCTGTGAAAACCTGATCAAGAATATTTTCCCCACATGTGGGCCTATCAACAAGCTGTGTAAGCCCCAAAGGGGCTATAAGATCAAGAAAAAGTCTATGGTGTGGATCACTAGCACAATTTAGTTCCCAGCCAACGGTGGACTGGTTGAAGTCGCCAAGAACTATAAAATTGCAGACATTTATCACTGCTTCGTCCACTCTACTATCAGGTAGATAGCAAAGGATAAATGAAATATTTAATGTGGGCATTGTAATAACTAGTCCCTCAACCATTGACTCAACATCCATCAAAACCAATGGCAACTCCATCCTATGTAAAATCGACAACCCTCCTCCACGACAACCCTCCTCCACAGTCCCGTCTCGCGACCCCATACTTGTTTTGGTCCACCTCCATTGCATTTGAGAAACCACAGTGGCGCCATGTCTCCACAATGAAGATAATATCATAACAGTCACTTTCAATCATGGCATTAAAACTACCAAAATTTCTGACAACACTTCTCGCTTTAAAAAAGGCACTTGAAAAAACCCTCTCGTTGCAAAACTGCCCGCCTTAATAGGTTTCACATACTGGGTTTCCCCAATTACATTGATTGGTTTTCCGATGGAGCATGCATCGCTTCCAGCATACGCTGAAGCACAACCTTTCCCCGTGCAGTGAGATGCAACTTGTCTCTAGAAGGAAGAGTGTAGTCATTCATGATTTCACAATCCATTGATACGAATGAAAAGTTTTGGTTGACACACATCCTCCTAATAAGATTGTTAGTGTGCATTACCAACAGGTCCAGCTCTTTATTTTCTTGCCCCAGCCTCGGGAACAATCCGACAATAGTAATATGGGTGGCTGGGCATGCACTCTTAAGCGCCGTACAAAAGTCTGATAGATACAAAGCAATTCTGTTTGGGGGTAATTTACCTATATTATTCGTCCCTGCACATATCACAAAGGCTCCATTATGGTTACTTAACTTTAACAGCTCTGGTGATTTAGAAGACAGTTCCTCAACAATCAGGCCGGGATATGTAAGTGTGACAGATTCAATATGGCTACTGCCGCGCAAATTTCGCACATTTGAGTCTCCTATAATTGTTGATCTTGTGGTCCAAGGTATGTTTAATGTCATACTTAAACTAATTTGTTCGTCGTTTTTGGGTTCGGAAGCCTGACCGTGATATCCTTTACATGAGTAGTAATAATGCGTTGCGGCCCAAAACGGAAGTGACGTCACAGGTCATGTGATGTCACGATGACGTCACGATGACGTCACTTCCGGTCCAAGATGATGGCGCCCACAGGTCACTTCAAAAATAGCGGGGAAGCAAAATGGTGACGTAAGGGAAGTGACGTTACAGGTGATGTGACGTCACGACGACGTCACTTCCGGTCCACAGGTGGTATGGCGTTGCCCCAAGGATGCCTCACAAAAAAAATGACTGGGAAGCAAACTAATGGTGTCTATAGACCATCGTAATTGAAGGTAAACGGTTGTCTATCCCCGTACATGTCATAACCAAGCATTACAGTGTGTACAACAATAAAGAGAAAACGAAACAATGACTCAGGAAAGGTGGTTGACAGTGTTTATTGAAATCGTAATGGAGAATATATGTACAGATGAAATAGTATTTACACAAGGAACAACGTCTGTTTAAGTTCGTTGTCTAGTAGAATGGTGAAAGTAAGAAACCATGTGTATGCCATCATTAAGTACAAAGCGTTTCGAATCGTAACATGCGAGTCCAACCTTACTCTGTAACACGGTGAACAATTCGTTTTTGTAACTACGGATGGTTACCTGATTGTAAGAAAAGGTTGTGTGGTCGGTTAAACAGGTTCGATAATCGTCATACGTCACAGTATCTCTTAATACATTCTTCTTAATTCCCTTTCCAACTTTCTTAACATTACCGGCACATTCGAACGAATACATTTGCGATCTTAGACCTACAAATTCCGAAATAGGTAATCCACCTGTCTCATCCTTAAACGTACCCAAGACCTTTTTATTATGCACACTATACAACGGATGATCAGTGGGATAGTTACTTGTGTCAAACAAATGTAAGGCATCTTTCATGTCTGCATAAATGTCGGGCGTCTCAACCTCTATCATGAGACTATCTGTATCTGACATAAGCAAATTACACTTGTTGCCGTACCTGTGTTTCAAGTAATCGTACAAAAAGTTGTACATAACTAGTTTGGATTGTTCCAAAACGCAAAAACAAACATATATGGGTTTATCCAGAGTTACCTTAAGTTTGTGCATTCTAAAAAGGACCAAGTCCTGACTTAACACATCAAAGTATTCCATCGAAGGTGAGTTTATGAACCGTTACGCCTTGGCGTCATCAACAGTTAATTTATGTTTACACGTTTGCGTACGTTCTCCATGCTCTTACCGAAGATCGAGTTACAAAATTCTTTCAAATTCCGTTGTAGCATCCTTTCGTTTGTCAGTGTTAAAATCGATAAACGGTTTGAGCCACGCCCGTTCCGTAAACGTGACCTCTTTGGACACCCTACTCAAAATCATACCATGTCTCAAGTAATAGGCGAGATTCTTATGGTAGCAAATGTAGTCCTTGCGAGGTCCCAAATGAGGTATGAGTTTACGGCACGTCGTGACGGAAGATGGAGCCAGCTTCGTGTTGAAAGGTGACAACATTTCTCGGGTGACCTCGATGTTTTCTGCAGCCAGGGGATAATCCGAGTGTAAATCGTGGAGCGTCTCGGGGTAGTCCAAATCCACCTGAACGATGTAACCCGTGGTGCTGTCCTCGGGTATATTCGTTACATCGAAGGATGCTAGCTCTTCCTCGGTCAACCACCTGAAACCTGAAAACGGCAGAGGCTTACTCAAGCAAAACCCGTACAGATTTGTAGCATCCAAGTAAAGTATGTAGACGATCGGTTTGGACGGATCAAAGCCTTCTAAAAGTGGATTGTTCCATTTGGCGTACCTCTTAGGGATAATGGAAACACCACCTCTTATACCGCTACTTACAAAATTGTACGTATCTACGCTAGTGAGTAGTTCTAACTTAACACCCGTCATGCGCAGCGCAGCTTCCCAGCTCAATCCGGGCAAGGTATAAAAGTGACAAGGATCCAGCCGGTATTGTTTCATGCAAATACCTCTGAAACTTTCGAAACAGTTAGCAAGTAAAGCAACGTCAGTTAAAACATACAAATCGTGATAGGAACCTAGTGTACAGCCAGTTGCCTCCCAAACGGTGTGAGCGTAGAAATACTCCTCATCAGAAATGTTACTGTTTGTTAAACTAGAAAAGAAAGCATCTTTGAGATGCAGCTGTGTTTCCTCAAATTTATGGAATCCTGTAATGTATTCGTACATATAAACACCTTTTTGTTTCAGCAATTGGTGCGTGTTTGGAAATAGGTTTTCCAAAAGGGGAACACGTTTATCGTGTCCACCAAAGTAGCTAGTGATGACGACATAAACAAAAAAAAGTCCATAAATTTGAAGGCTCCAATCTTAAGAGCGGTGAAACGTTCGCTGTTTTGTGGGATAACAGAAATATTAACGTTACTAAAATACTTCAAACCCCTTACTAGAAAACGTTGGTCGTACGACTTCAAATTATGCATTACAATGGGGAACTCGTCCTTATATTAATAATAGAGGTTGCATTTGTTATGAGCAGCACCTCTGAAAACACCAGACAGATGGCAGTGATCGCATACTTTAGGGTTGAATGGTTTTTTTACAAATGGTTTTTCGCAAATAGAACAGTGAGTTGCCTCGTTAAAGAGTCTGTTATCAATATCGGTTAATGACATAGGCACAATCTGCGATTTAATGTACTTAATGACATCGTACTCGTGCTCAACAGCCTTGAAAAAGTCTTCGATGCAATCTTCACCCCTGTACACACGTTTCGAGTGAATGTCACCATTAGGTCCAATAATGACGTACGCGTACCAGCAAGGAATGTGAGCCTGCGTCTTAAGAGTAAAAGAACTCGCAGGATCGGGACGACAGGCATCTACAGGGGATAAGATAGCCTCGAAATCTGAATACATCATGTACGGATGACGTAACTGATTGTTGTATTTCGTAAATGACATTTCAGCTTTTTCAGGCATGACCGTGTGTTGAGATGCGTACGTTTTACAAATAGTCAAGTGTTCGTGTAACCTTTCGACGCTACGGAATGATGAAATACAATACGGACATACGTATTTGTTATTGTCAGAACGTGCCAGACGATTAAAGTCTTTGACGTAACAATAGTGCTGCCCCTGGACTAAAAGTAGCTTCACCTCTGTACAATCCGTTCGTTTGCTGATATGAATGGGAAAAATGTTTTTGTCCTCAAAACCGTACAGGCAAATCGAGAGATTGTTTTGAGCTTCAAACCTCGGTATTTGGTCCACTGGTGTCGGGAAACTGATTCCATTTAAATTAAGCGTACCTTCGTACCGAGCATAATGTTCGACTCTGCTATGATTATGAGGAGCGGGGTGAAGCGCAGCCAAAACACTGTATAAAAAGCATTTGCTATCGAAACACTTTACGTTAATTACGGCCTTCTTGTTCTTCAGGTAATCGTCCAATAAGACAACACCGCAACCCCCTGCGTGGGGTGTGTACTTGCCTACATGGACGTCGCACCGTATAATTTTAGATACAACCCAGCCAGAACCGTGTCGATAAAAAATGTCTAGTTGATGTAGTATTTTAGAAATGGCTAAGTCGAGTTGAGTTTGTATGTCCTCGGGTTTCAGAACAATTAACACCGTACTGCAAAGGTAGATAGACATGGTCGTTAATTTTTCTTCCAATCCTGGCTTTTCCAACAGTAGAGTCAAACACAATATGAATTTAAATTGCATATGCCTTCCTTGTAATACGGCAAACAACTGCTCCAAGTAAAATCGGAACGAATGAAAATAGGCCTCAACGTCCAGCGATGATGTAGACACTTCATAAACACATCGCTGGAAAAAGTTTCTGAAGGCTGATGCTCGAACGTGTAAAGGACCTACACTGTCCTGTGGAACGGAAGAATGATGGTGAGCATTGTGCTGTACAAAATCATCTTCAGTTTCAAAGGTTAAACGACAGGTAGCGCAGGTGATCAGGTGGCGCCGTCTATGCCTCCGTAGAGCGATGCTGGACGTAAAGCAACTTCCGCAAGTATCACAAACGTGATTACTAGGCGAATGCACTCGTGCACGATGGTTAGACAGACCTCTCGTTGTTGTATACGTCTTATCGCACTCGTCCACCTGTGAACCATTTTGGATTACCTGCGAGAGAAAATTAGTAAGCATAAAAACACAAAGTCTGAAGATGAACAACGTCAACATCCCGACAATTATATAGCCAGCAGACAAAAAAAAGGGAAAAAAAGGAAGGATGGGTGACCTAACGTTTGCGTCCTAAAAACGGACACAAAAACAAACACAAGTCATGTTGACATTTAACACAATGTTTTATTACAGGTCCTTTACAAAGTTGTATACATACTGATCTGGAGTTTTAACGGCTTTAAGAGCATTGACAATAGTATTGGGTGAATATCCGTTACATCTCATCAATATGTAATAAATACAGTAATGTCCACAGACGCTCGTGTTGTATTCTTGAAACTGAGTTACATTAAGCCATCATTTAGTAGAACTATTAGTATTTAAATAATCTATGATAGAATATGGCATGGGTGGCAGGCCGTAGGGATCAAAATATTCTGTAGGTCCCACGGCGACCCAGTGGCTTCCGGGTTGGTTGCAAGTGTCCAGGTTTATGACGTACCAACCACGTAAATTTGGCACATGATTTGCTGGAAAGGTTCCTAGGAACGTGGCGCACCTAGGTCTCAAAATGGCGTTGATTTCTGAGGTGTTCATTCCGTTGACAGCACGTTTCTTCTTTCGTCAATCTCAAGAATAGCTTCGTGTTCTCCCAGGGTTAGCACGGTAACGTTTTGGGGTAAAATACTCGCAAATGCCAGTTCTATTCTCACTATACCATTTTTCACTAAAGACACGTGAGAAGGATCGTTGGCGTTTCTGTCGTGAGTTAGGTCGTAGCAGAAGAAACAATGTCCACTCTTGTAGTCGGAGTACGATATAGCGTTTTCCACGTTGTCAAAGGCTGTAACTAAGCCTTGGAACATCGACATGTAAGAGTTCACGTAACAGTCGTTATTAAAGTTCATTGTTAGCGGCTTGCCGTTATAAATCTCACCATTGACGGAAAGGGTTATAGAACTGAGGTCAAAGTTGTCAAAGTAAAACGGGTTGTTCACGTAAATGCCATTGTAAGCTGCGTGGCGCGTCATGCAAACAATCACTCTAGAGGGAACATTTCCATTGAAAGGGTTATCGATCCGTCCGCTCTTGACTCCCTGTATCAAGGTATGGGTTCGAAGTTCGGTCTTCCTGTAAGGATACTTGGCCGGTCCACTACTCAAAAATTTAGCATGAGCAATTAAAATGTTCGGAGAAGGAGTCACCTTTCGTACGTACAACGACGCTTCTTCGAAGGTAACAATGGGGTTGACGTTGGCCGTAGCACCGGCGGCAGTCAGAAACAGATAGAAATTAGGTTTCTGAGGAACGAACCTAAACTTGATCTCCGTGTTGGATCTTTGAGGTTCATACCACCTAGTACGTCACCCCCTATACCAACACCCGTACTGCGTGCTTTTCTCCCAAAACAGCTACCTATATTTTTTAGGAAAGGTATGGCTATGCGTCCCAGGGACGAGAACAGGCTGCCCCATCCATGACCTTTTTGGTGGACCTGTCCCGAGAAGACAGGAATGCCACCACCAGCCTGGGCTCGGTAAAAATCCGTATAAGGGCAGGAATGCCTCATGATGACGTAATGATGACGTACCGCGTTAGGCTCCGCTGTCTAACGCTGTATAAGGGGGGAACCGCTGTCGGTTCTAATATCTATACTAATGTTACGCAATGTTGTGCCTAACAAAGGATAATAATGCAGTCTGTAAAATGCGGCGTTTGTTCCCTCCCCTTTAGTCCCTCGACGCTGACAATTCTCAATAAAGGTGCTTTAACGTCACCCACGAACTGAAGTGTAATAATTTCCGTGTAAACATTTCCTTTCGGCCTACTCTCAAACTCGCGCACGTCACCGCTAGTCTCTAAAACGGTAGGAATGCCTTCAAATATCTCTGGTTTAAACACGAATTTATCGGCTAAACTAGGTGACAAAATCGGGTAAATATTACCTCCGGGTAATTTAGACACTAAGTGCTTAACGCGATACGTTTTGTAACGAGTATCGAAATGTAGGCTAGGGGTGATTGGTTCGTAAGCCTCGTCTACGAAAAGCCCCAAACTGAGTTTAATCTTTCTAATTTCGGCGTTAATATCGTCAGCCAGATCAATCAACGTACCGTAATGAGTCCCAGGTACTATACAACAGGAATCCCGTTCACGTCTTGGTTTATAAATTTGGCAGAGTCGTCAACGGTTAGTATAAAACTGTTGTAAGTAACGTTAAAATTGTTTGGGAAGGTCATATGACTCAAGGCCACTTCATATTGACCATCTAGGTGAATAGGTTCAGTTAATTGAACGGTATACTTTTGTAAAGTATTATTAGGATATAAACTCATAGATGCGTTCGAAGGCAGGCACAGATAGAATCCAGTATCAGACATCTTCTTAATTTAAATGTCAGCTATATCACTAGTCCAAGAGTTAAAGTCGTTAGAGTGACCTAACCATTTCACGAAATATTCTGTGCGCCCACCTCGTTTCCTAGTCTTAAGGACACGTTCAACCTTATATACCTCGGGTTCTCTAACTGACTGAAGCTCTTCTTTGTACCAAGTGCCTAAAATAGGGTTATTGTTGTAATCCTTAACGACGTACGTGGGGATCTCACCTTTACGGTTTTTACTTTTAATGTAAACTATTTCTTCGGGCCAATTCGGGGTGTAGCCCTTACCAAACACCCTACTACGTAACCCCATCCTAACGGGGTCTCCCACCCTGTAGCCACCACCATACAAACTGACAAACACCTCTCCTTTATTGCTCTCGTTTACATCTATGGGCGCCATCTTTATGGACCTGTGATAAGATCGATTATAGGCACTTACTATATCTTGTAAAGAGTCCAGGTAACGTTTA
>JAHWFP010267465.1:38160-61141 GCA_023313725.1 Lithobius niger | reverse complement strand
TACCCAGGAATTCACCTCCTTTGTCGCTCTACGCGGCCGAGGGTACACGCCCCCTGTTAAATAATTTGGTTAAAGCTCTACCGACGGTCCCTGCATCTTTATTTTTCAGCGGCGTAACAAACAACTCTTTGGTGAATATGTCTATCACAATTAATAAAAAATTTACACATCATTTTCACGAGCCGAGTTACTGACATCCGCGAGATCCCTCCCCCATTTTTTATCCAGACCACCCACCCTAACCCTGTTACGTTCGAATTTACGTTTAATAGGTCTAAATAGGGTGTAACTAGATTCTCCTTTCAGCCAGTTTTTGATAGCTCGCAATGTGATCCTGTGCCCTTTTTCCCTGAACGATCTGTACAGTCGGCTGACCCCTCCCAAACTCCCTTCGTCGCTCAGGTCGTAGTAAACGGACCTCAGAATCCTATCAGTGGTAGTCATTACTCCAATCTAAAGTTTCATCATCTTCTTTTTTTATCCGTAGAAGGCAGGTCTTCATCAAAATCGATTAAAGCTAGATCGTCCACCGCCGACGTTCCCGACGCTTGCATAACATCCCACACGCCGGAAGGAGTGGATCTAAATGGGGAGGGCTTATATACG
The DNA here is from genome assembly GCA_023313725.1 of Lithobius niger. Lineage (NCBI taxonomy): Eukaryota > Metazoa > Arthropoda > Chilopoda > Lithobiomorpha > Lithobiidae > Lithobius > Lithobius niger. The sequence continues at coordinate 60,535 of JAHWFP010267465.1, read as the reverse complement.
TCGGAACGACGCAAATAGGTTTTGTCAGGTACATATTTCTTTATAAATCGCCATCCGGGAATAGAGTAAGCCTTTTTTCTTACAGCTTTGTTATTGGTGATTGCACCGTGAAGCAAATCTACGACATTCGATCCCTTTATCACTTTACCCTCGTGCACCAACTGTCCGAACGGGTCGTAATCGATGTTGCTGCTGTTTAACATGTGTTCGATCCTCCCCGTGTAAACTTTAGGTAACGCTTTCAAGTTTGCCCGTAATTCGTCGGAGCCGGCCGGGGAAACTGCAAACCCGACGGCCAATCCCTGCGGCAAAGCTGCAGCCGGCGCCTGGAGCGCCGGGCTACTGGAGGTAGCAAACGTTACTTTCAACGTGTCGTCTTCGTACTTTTTGTCGACGTCCAAATATCTTTGAAGGGCTTGTGTATGTAGCTTGGATTTGTCGTATTCCGAGAGGAACTGGTCCCCTAGGATACTCTTCATGGTATCTTCCAGTTTATTTAGGGGTTGAGTAAACGCGGACCTGGAGTGTGGGACGGACCTATCGTCCCTGGTCGGCGCTACGTCCAAAGGCATTAGTTGCATTCGTTTATACATCTCTATTTGGCTATTAGTCCACCCAGTAGGCCTAAAACGGGTCCCAAGAGGGCACCTAAGAAACCTCCCGTTTGATTCTTGGACAGGTGTTTATGTTTGTCTTTGTTTGAGCAGCTTTTGGATGCTAGTTTCAGAAGTACCTTCTTATATTTTTTAGTGTCTTTCTTTGAATGGGCGTTAAAGGTGGTTTAATAAATTTAATGATGCTAAGCACAACACTTCTCTTATTTCGGGGCACTGTAGCAAAATCGTCTTCACGCGTTTGGAGGTTTTTTTAAAAATTTAACACTTCTAAACTTCTAACTTAAAAATATTAGAACAAAACCTTATCGCTTCCGGCGTTAGAGGATGAATATCTATTAGGACAAAGTCATCCAATTCCTTGGTCGCTTCTTTGTAAACATGTAACAGGAATCTTTAGACACTCCCAATTGGTTGGCTGAAACTTTCAACTGCCCAATATCACGACTCAATTTAAACAGCAGAAACGAATGCGTATTTAGCGAGACAGTACGTGAAGTCTTTGAAAATAAGTTATGTACGACGATAATCACGGTAATGCTTCTGTGATGACTACCCCTCAAAACCACGTCATGAAGTAAATCGGTGGGTAATGAATATACGAGGTCGCCAAGAATTAAAACTGCGTCGCGCGGTATACTGTCGTAAATGTCTCTGTTAAAAGTGGAGTGAAATTGTACGGGTATTGGACTGGCCTCTCTTAAAGTATCGAAAAGAGACTGATCCTCTCCGTAACAATAGCAAACGGATTTTGGAGGTGGATTAAAAACGTCTTGTGATTTCAAAATTAAGTTTACGATAGCAGTGCTCTTCCCACTAAATGAAGGCCCAACGCAGAAAAGGTTGCTGGGATGATGAAGCCGAGCGTCCATGAATGAGCGAACGCCACGTACACCTCTTTTACCGACAAAACTATACCCATTTTTTTTAACAGAATAAACAGAATAAAAAAAAAGGAAGTATTCGTCATCCCAACATCCTTTACGCGATACTTGTACACTATATGTACGGTGCTGTTTACTTGCACTTAAAGAACTGCAACGTTAAGCATTACGTATCAATTTTGACAGGTATCCTTTTCACGGTGATGGATTACCGTCTAGGTAGATTAAACACCTTCCATTGAGACACGACTTTCTCGTGGCTATACCTCAGCCATGTCATCATTTCAATTGAATACTAGTCTCTAGAAATGAACAGCGTGGTAATGACCGTATAGACTGATTAAACACATTCCATAGAATTGCGACTTTCACGAATACCTCTGGTGTCTACATCATTGACACACGACTTGATGAGTGATCATTTCAATTGAATATCTTTGGAGCGTGGTGATGACATAATCACCGCAGTATCGTTTATATACCGTGGTGTCGGTTTTCGCGTTGCCAACATGACTCGTCCAACGTCCGTGCATCCTAACCGTACGCGACATTATTAAGAGGGTGACCGTACGTTTTTTTTTTTCACACCCACTATTCGATTCATCATTTGCTTTGTTCGTTTTTTAGTTTTAACAAATGGTGTTTCTATGTAGGACGGTGATCCAGGCATCCGGATTACTGAGGATGGACTTAATTACGAACACATATTACGTGTAATACGTTATTTCGTGTTTTAATATTTACATTCGCTTCTTTTATCTTAGTTTAGCTAACTTCTACATGTCTTTCTTAAGGACCCATCCACGTAAAACTAGTGTTCGTAGAAATGGTTCATTTCATCGCCTCAACGTATGTATTTTCGTTTTTCTTCCTTTATTTGTCAATCAGTTACAAAATTAAGATGACGAACTATATTTGTGTTTCATTCTTTTCAAGTGCAATAAACGGGCTAGGCGCCGGATTAACGGAGGGAAGGGTGGGTGGGTCGGTGAAGGATGCGAGGTGTGCTCTCGTTGTAGGCTGTGCCCCATTTGCAACGAGGGTCATGAGGTTAGTTCTTAATGGTGATTTCCTTTTAGCATTACGTAAACATACTCTGCACCGACTTCCGTCTGAGTTGACACATTCATAAGAGACGTATTCACGAGCGGCTTTTGAGTCTGACCCGTTACTGACCCTATAACCAGCTTTTTTGCGCCATTAGCACCCCTTCTATCGGATCCGTTTGAGCCTCATTCAGACTCACGATGTGGCAGCTAATAGTTAGCTTGGTCATCGCAGCGGTCGCTGGTCTCTTCCAAGGCGGATGGTCTACGTCGTATGTCGGCGCGCGTTGGAATACGTGGCGGACGGTGGTGGTGTTACCAACAACAACAACTTTACTGCGAACGTTTTAACACCTCCTCCACCACCTCCGCCACGACCAGCCGTCCGACAAGAGACACCTCCTTCGTCTCCCCCGCCAATACCGTTCACGGACAAGGACCTTTCGGGCGCATGGGATAGGATCCGATCCTCGGCTGGTGCTCGTCAGGTCCTGGCCCCTAATGTGTCCGTTTCAACGAACGGCTTGGAGTCGGTACGAAATGAGTTTATTAATGCTAAATTATTTTGTGTTTTACGTGCCCCCTTTACGACGGTGAGTAAGTAGGACTACGTCTTTTTTTTTTATTTTTGTTCATAGTAACACCAACGGACGCCGGCCGACGACCCACCGATAACAATGGAGAACAAGGACCCCCCCCCCAAAAAAAAAAAAAAGAATAAAGAAGAAGAAGAAACACACCATAAATCGTAGTTGATTACTATTCTCCTTTACTTTTTCCTAGGGATGAAGTAAACGAACATTGTAATCAACTGCTTTTTATGGTACACAACATACGCTAATTATTTTAAAGAAATAAATATTGGTTAGAAAGACTGGGGTGGAAACACGTTTTTTATGAGCTTCTCTTACTATCATACTGTATTCTTACAATACATTATGATAGTAAGATAGGGAATGGTATTAAAATGGTTAACATATGTTACGGTAGACTTATATTCAAACTTTAACGTTTTTTATTACAACTTTTCAAAAACATATTCATTTGCAAAATACTTTACTATTACTTTTCGGCTTAACTTTGCCTTGTGACTGTAACTTCCTTTTTTTTTCTGAAACTTTCCAGTCACGAGAGTGGTTTTCTCCGAGAATCTCCGGTTTGCCCACTACTTTTCATTCCTTTGTTGGTTTACTTACAATCAGATAGATCTTTTTCGGCTAACCAACAAAGTGGTCCAACTCACACACACACACACAACAACAACAAAAAAAACCTGGGGTAGCTTTTTTGGTTGTTTGAACACCGTATCACGTATGATACAGTTTTCAAACAACCGTGATAGGAAACAAAAGACTATCGCAGAGAGAGACACTCTGCGCAAAAATTGCCTCGTGACGTCATTTGCGATCGAGGACGTCATCCGTGGCTCGCCACTAGCGTAAGTAAATAACGAACAGACGAAAGTAAATAGACACACCATTTTATTTCACGATGTTTACAAGCAGCTGGATCAAAGCCAGAGCTAAAATAAACATAACTCGTTGCGCTGTTTAACTGACAGACTGAAGTATACCGGTCAGGTGGGTATATAGAATTTCAACTTGATACTGTGTTAAACCATGACTACATTTAGTAACTTTATCGACGTATTTATTAATCTTTAGGAATGTGTTCGCCTCATCACATCTTGTTTCCAGAATTATTCCGTTTGACACATGATGCTCATCTATACAGCTGGCATTATCGTATCCCTGTCGATTCAGATATGACACAACAGTCTCCACAAAGATGGCATTTTTTTCACATTCTTCTGTTAGGTTAGGCATTTTTTCCTCTTTGTGGTAAACTACAGCATTGTTTATTATGAGTCCCGTATCGATTGCGAGTAAACACAGTAGCACAATGTCCAGGTAGTGTCTTAGCTCCAGACCCATCGTGTTGGTACGTGTAAGGTTGGAAGGTGTGTGTAACGGTCACCCGCTATTCCATCTCTTTTTATCACGGTCGAGCCGACGTTGCAACAGGGTTCTCTCCAATCTTCTATTTGGTGTGTGAGCATCACAATCACATTCGTCACGCCCTCCTGGATACACAATGTCCTTCTCTCTAGTTTCTATGAAATTGTTACCCTTCGGGAACTGTTTTAGGAATAAACAGTGTTTCTTCTGCTCTTTCGTGTTTATTCAGTGGGTTTTGACCGACTTGCCAATTAGAATGCGCAGCTCACAATACACGCACATTGTTGTATCTGATGCCTCATACATACGATCTACTTTGTCTCCACACCTGAAGAATCCAGCCTCTGCCATTTTACGTGGTGCTAGTGTACCCCCGTGATCCCATCTCCAACGTACTCTCCCGTCCTGACAGAGTGAACAGGTCAGCATTCATCTCGGTGGTTGTATGATCCAAATCTACCTGTTTCTCCCCCTTTTATACCTCACCATCTATCACGGTTTTTTCTTGCACATTCACAATACGACCTTTGCGGATACACTTTAGAATATTCACCTTTGTCGTCGTCATTGTTTCCAGTAGGAAATGCACGAACAAAGGACAATCTGCGCTCCAATTCTTGTGATCTAACATTGGTTGGTCACTCTGCACAAACTCCCCGAGTTTAAATTTACAATAGGGACACATCACGAGATCGTATACATTGTATTGTTTATCCATTTCTTCTTCACATCTATAAAAACCTGATGCAGCCAGTACCCTTGCTGACAGGTTTCTAACGTGCGGCCACCTGTTCGTAAAGGTTCTTACACGACCAGAGGGTGTATAAAGACGTTCGTCCATCTCTAATTGTGACTGTTAACGAAATGGTCATTAATACATGTAACATGACTACCTTATATACTATAGCTGACGTCACACCTCTCTTTGACGTGGGGATTGTTGACAACCGTTTATGAGGGTCTATAGACACCATTATTTTGCTTCCCAGTCAGTTTTTTTTTTAGGTATCCTTGGGGCAACGCCATCTTGGACCAGAACTGACGTCATACCTGTGACGTCACTTCCCTTTCAGCGCCATTTTGCTTACACGACAAACTGTGGGCGCCGCCATCCTGGACCGGAAGTGACGTCATCGTGACGTCACATGACCTGTGACGTCACTTCCGTTTTGGGCCGCAACGCATTATTACTACTTACATGACGATTTTTCATTTCTTGCTTGGTTCTTACAATTACAAAGTGAAGACACATTTGTGTTAGGATCATGTGTTTCATCGAGAGGTGTGTCATTGTCATTTTGAAGCCCTACGATTGGTCGTCTCAGGTATATTTTTCACGGGTTTCGCATTGTATTTACTCACTGGAGGATTATGATTATCATTTGATGAACCTGGTGGCTTACGCCACTATGCGTGGAATTTGAAGGGGTAGTGCCCCTACTGTTCTGCTTTTTTTCTAGCTCCTCCTTTTCTAAATGTAATGTTTTTCTCCATTGCTTGATTAACTTGAATTCCATTGTCGTGAACAATATCCTCAGTGGCCTGAGCTTTAACAGCATCTGTGTGTGCAGACCATATTGACAGCTTACGATCTCCTGTAAGATTTAACTCTACAGAGAGAGTTGCAATCTAATCTGTTCCTGTAACACTCAACTCAGGCACTACCATGGTTGGATTATTTGTGATTTTTTCATTACAGGATTTAACTTGCTCCTGTAGCAGGTCTCCGGAGATACGCTCCAATTTAGTACTAAGTCTTCCTGCCAAATCCTCGATGTACGAATCAAGAATTTCCTTTTGTTTGTCAAAAAAATTTGTCGACCAGTTTTCAAAACTTGACTTAAGAAACTGATAACTTTGCCTCTAGCGAGGTCATAATGTCCAGTGAGAGGGTGTCAACTTTTACTTTTATGTCGGCCACATCCAGGTCTTTCTCCAACTCAAAGTTCCCAAACCTGTTCAAAATCCTGGAGGAAAGTTCGTTGATTGATGTGTTAAGCCTTTTGTCGCAGGAAACGCACGGGGAAGAAATTTTGGCTGCTGGAGTCAAAGTAGAGTGATTTTCGACGATTTTCATCCTCCATGTCTGGATTATTTCGAAAGTATTGTAATTTCAAAGCACTGTCTACGGAATCACGATGTTTCTCCCATGGTACCGTCAAGAATCCTTTTCTCACAGAAAAACTTATAATCAGATTTTCGTACAAAAACCTTTCCACACTCACCACATGCCAATGGCTTCTTGCTGCTGTGAACCAGTGTGTGCTGCGATGAATTAGGCTCTTGCACAAGACCTTTCCTCCCTCACCACAAGTTAATTCCTTCTTTCCATTGTGCACAAGTTCGTGTCGCTTAAGATGAGAGTTCTGTACAAAAACCTTTCCAAACTCAACACATTTAACGGTTTCCCTCCACTGCATACATATAAGAGTGGGTGCTGTGTAAAATGGGACTTTCGCTTAAAAGCCCAAGATCAACACAATCGATATATAAGGAAATACAAATCACATACGATAAGTAAAAAGTTGCTAACACTGCTAATACAAAAAATATGGTAACTTTTCAGAGGGTCAAAGAAAGGGGAAAAAAAGCCCAAAAATCGGGACACAAAGGGGGATGAGTTCAGGGATTCCTAAAAAACCACCCTGGCCGAAAACCACTGCAAAAAAAAATAGTGGGCTAAGAGGGGCTCAAACCAACAGCAACCACCATAAACTACTAATCACAGCCACCCCAACAACAAAGATGGCTGCCCCCAGCCAAGCAAAAAACAAGCCTTAACACAAAAATTTAAACACTCATATATTGCACAAAAACCAGCTGGAGGACCCAAAAAGGTCTCAAAAGTATCTTGGGGTACTTATGTACCAACTTGCCAGAAAGAAGCTGCCAACTAGTCCTTCTTACCCCTAAAACACGTGCCTCTCCAGGAGCCTAAATTGCAGCAACGTGAAAACTGCAGGTTCATTTTTGCTCATCCAAAAGTGATCCAAAAGTAGGCTAAAGCATGCATGTCAAAATGGATGTAATTGCCCTTTAAGAGCTTAGTGGCCCGAAGCCATGCGTGCATTTTATCAACATTGTTGTGTTGCCGATTAATTCTGGCAGTAATAACACTAATAACGAGTAATGCTTATTTTGATCACCGGTGGCGTTTTCCCAACATACAGAAAAGTAGCATTACAAATGATTGCAATCTTTTTAGTTAATGCCTCCCCAAACGTCAAACCTTAAAAGTCACGTATTGGAGTTAAAAGAGTGTTGAATACCAAATTTCATTCGTATCTGTCGCATAATTTATTTTATATGAGCGGAATTAGTCAGTAGTCAGTATCATACACGGCGATGACTAGCTGAAGCCCTTAAGTGCTCTGCACGGTGTGGTGTTTGATGCACCGTTTAAAACATTGGGACGATTTGCTTTCTCATGTGTTTGTTGCGGAAGGCGTGTAACCTGTCTTTCGTTTTGCGGCCACTGGCTAGGAAACGCTGATGTTCGTTTGCTTCACTCACTCAATCGGCGCCTCCCTTGATCCGGATTCCATGCACTTACACAACATATGAATCTTTCCACCGGAAATAAAGGGAATACGCCTTTGTACATCGGAAATAAATAAATATGCCTTTGTACAGCCAAGTGTAAATCGTTAGCCCGCCAGCTTTGTCAATTTTGTTCAATATTTAACCGAGTTTTAGTAATCCTTTAATTTTAATCATCTACAGTGACAGAACCTTTAGCCAGCAGTTTAATATTAAGTTGTATATACGTGAAGCATTATTTTATGCATTAAAAGTTATGTTTTCAGTTTGCGTTTTCAGTTACTTCATTATTGTTGGCTGGGATTACCACTTCTTCACTGTTGGTGGCTGCAGTTACCAATTCTTCGTAGGCGTCGAATGATTCATTTCAAACTACTAATCCAGTAGTTCCAAAACATCGCTTTTCGAGACTTGCGTGGTAACAGTTGATTGCGGGACTTGCGTGGTAACTGTTGACTGGAGGACTTGCGGGACAATTAATTCAGGCTGTTTTCTTTAATTCTGATTCAAGCCGTTTTATACGACTCTGCCAATTTTCGTTTTGTGTTTTCACACGACTGTGGCAAAACTCGCTTTGCGCTATCTTTGCGCCCAGTTGGCACTTTTCCTTCCGTAATTCCACGTTTTCTTTTTTAAGCCGTCTATTTGCAATCGTAATGCAATCTCTAGTTTTGCTGAAACGACACAAACACACTATTTAACACAAACGTTTTAAAACGCAAAGAAAGATTCCTTTTCAAAAGCCGTCTATTAGCAATCGTAATGAAATTTAAAGGAAATTGATGGGTCCTTTTACGCTTCTGGAGTATGATTAGTACTTACAATAGTGATATTGAAAAGACCCAATCTGACGGTGTTGACGACGACTGTGCTGCCATCCAGTGAGAGGTAGTGTAAAGCACGCTGACCTTACCATCCGGAGGAGTGTGCATGTTTGTAAAGACATTGTTGTTGACAATTAACGCAGAATCAACGCAGCTTTGTTACTGTTATTTATTAGACGGGTGGCCGTCTGGGTCGGGTAGCTGAAGCCCGTGCTATGCACGGGTGGTGTTTTATGCAGTATTTTCAACATTGGGAGGGCTTGCTCTCTCATGTGTTTGTTGCGGAAGGCGTGTATCCTGTCCATGTATGTTTGAGCACACTGGCTAACAAACGCTGATTTTTCGTTTGCTTCGCTCACTCAATGAGCACCACCCCTGCCCCGGAAAGGCGAAACCTTTTAGCCGCGGGCTTTGTCATTTTTGTTTGCATATTTAACGGATTTTCACTAATCGTTTTATTTAAATTGTCGATAACGACAGAACCTTTAGCAAGTGTTAAGGGTGGGGTACGGATGGTGTTTGTAACATTGAGATGGTTTACGCTGTCATGTGGTTGTAGTGGAAGCGCGTGTATGCCGCGTATATGCCGTGTATGTATTTTTGATCACTATGGCTAAGAAACGCTGATTTTCGTTCGCTTCAATCACTCAATTAGCGCCTCCCCTGACCCGGACTTCCTGCACTTTCATATGAACATTTCACCGGAAGTAAATAAATACGCCGTTGTACATCGGAAATCTATAAATACGCCTTTGTACAGAATTGTCTAAAGCTTTAGCCCTCTGGCTTTGTTATTTTTGTTGAATGTTTAACCGAGTTTCACTAATCCTTTAATTTTAATCATCTACAACGACAGAACCTTTAGCCAGCGGTTTAATGTTAAGTTGCATATTTAACTTAAATTTAAACTTAAACAAAATGCACAACCAAAGCCAAGCTTGTATGGTTGGATGAGCAGAGAGTTGACTGCTTGGAAGAACGTGTTTTAACCGAGTTTCACTGACAAAAATCAGTCTGCCAACAATCATTCTGTTTGCAATAATCGAATACTGTTATTATTAGACGGGTTACGGGTGTTGTTGACAATCAACGCAGCATTGTAACGGTCTGGTGTCCGTTCTGGGTCGGGTGGCCGTTTTTTAGCTCAGCTGCAACTCGTTTTTATTAATGTAAATTGAAGTCCTCTCTACAGCAAAACTAAAACTATTAATTTCTCCGTTTCTATTCAATATATTTCGACCAAACTTAGCCAGATAGTAGATAGCAACTTTTCCCAACTTTACACCAACTTTTATGCAATTCCGTGCAAGAGTAAACGTAGGGAGCTACACGTAAATTTGAAAACTGTTGACTTTTTCTTCTTGTTGTTCTTGGCTGACACGGTTTCAGAAAAAAACTACTGCATCTACCTAAAATCTGAAACATGATCTTAGCCAGAAATGTCCTGGGCTTCACCTTATAGGGACCACTTTTTCGATTGGTAGATCCATTCAGGAGTTACGGGACCCTAAACGATCATTTTGATTGTTTTACATTGTTTTAACCATTGTATTTAGGGAACAATGCCACTCAGCAAACTCCAGATTCATTCTTCGTGCAGGTGTTATGTCTTTGCTAAAAAGTTGATTTCTGAACGGTAAAATGAAATAAATGGCTATGTGGTTGCGGGACACGCCCAATTGTTACTGGTTGCTTTCGTGTTCTGTGTTGTGTATTATTGAGACATTGTGTTGCATGCGACGGTGTGGTAAAAGATTTCTGTATAGGGTTAGATGTGCGGCTACGGGCCACGGCTCCTAATAAATGTTCGTCAAAGAATTAGTGTTTCAGCTAAACACATACATTTTTAAACCAAACTAAGCTGCGTTTGGCAGCTAAAAACGATAGAATTTCTTATTTATTTCGCAGATGCAGGCTTTCAGAGCTGACTTGAATTGTTTCAAAGTGGCCAGCAACAATCGACAACATGCATAAACCTTTGTTTCGCGACGCCATAGCCGTAAAAACGGTACACGGATTACAAACAAAAACGTCAGGTGTGCCGTAAAAAAGTGGTTATGTGATTGAATTTTCACTTGTTAAAATGCACACGGATAAAAATTGATCATTTTCAATTGAAATAATCAAATGTACAATTGAGAAAATTGCATCTGTTTAGTGATGTTGTGCTTTTACGAATCATATGTTTAAAACGTAAAGCACACAGCACCTTAACAGATGCAGTTTCCTCAATTGTACGTTTGATTATTTCAGTTGAAAATGATCAATTTTTATCCGTGTACATTTTAACAAGTGAAAATTCAATCACATTACCACTTTTTTACGGCACAAATGACGTTTTTGTTTGTAATATAGTAGTCAGTATATGTATAGTAATCAGTAGTCAGCTGAAATCAACGATCTTCACGCACTTTTATCACCTTGATACAGTTTATGCACTTGATTGAAATACAACTATTGCTTGTCAGGGCACAAAGACTGCCCATTTCCAACAATTTTCAAGTTGTTTCGCCGCATAGGTATTTATCTTCATCATCGGAAATACGCTCAACTCTGGTTTCAGATAAAGTACCAAAGCTAGTGGCCATGCAACAACAATGCAGGAGTTAAATAATGACTTTCTTACAATGAAGTTACAATGAAGTGTGACAATTATTGAACTTGTCGGGCAGACTACTAGCATGGTCCTTGATATGCTTTACATATTGTCTGCGCATTTTCACATCCGAGTAAATAAAAAAAAAAAAATAAAAAAATCCCAACACCAACATAGAGCAGTGGATGCAGTGTGTTATGTTCGTCATCAGGCGCATAAAGTAAATAGGTGCATTAATCCATCCAAAAGGAAAGACCCAAAATTCATAGTTACCTGATTGACATTATGTTCACGATGTTCCGGCAACACTCTCGCTTGATAAAAACCCTGGTGCAAATCTAAACGGGTGACCATTTACTAAACAGTATTGAGGTCCTCAACCTATAGTAATGAAAATGTGTCCAACACCAAGATTGTCCAAGATTTATTGAGTGCTTCGTCATCAGTGCACATGCTAAGGAGACTGCTATCATGCCTAGACACAAGAATAATAGCTAATTATATACTTATCCCCTTAAAGAGAAGCAAATGGGTGAATAAATCCGTTTTCCAGTTAACTAGTTATTTGCCTTTTTAATTCCATCAGTTCTTCTTTACTCAGCTTATACATAAGACCTACCCATGGTGTCGTCCTCGGTTTCAGGTCAAATCTTACTGCCATACCTCTGTTGGGTGGGAGTCTTTCTTGGAGGTCGCTCGACAGGAAATATAGCTTGAAATTGCTTAAACCTTGATTTCAGCTCATCCGGAATTGACGGTGGTTTTTTCTCAGTTTCCTTATAAGTTGTTTCCATTGCATACGCTGCTTTATGAGGGTCTTCAAACTTAAAATTAGACTTAAAAAATACTGTAAACAAGTCGTCAGTTTTTCCCTTGCTAGTTTCCTTGGCAAATTGCATTTTAGACAGAACCATAGATTGTAACCCCAGCGAATTGGGCATTTCCAAGGGCATCTCTTACCATTTTGTTGTAGGTTCACATTTCTGGCTTGTTCTGGATAAAATGTAATAGATTTTACAAACACAGAAATGTGAGATGAATTAACAACCACTTAACACTGTTACCTGAGCGTTAAAAGCATCAAAATTGGTGTGAAGCCGTATATTACATAAGCGATGCTTGAGAGGAACCGTATGGTTACCATCTTCGTTCCTGGATTCACTATAAATCTTTATTTCCAAAATCGTGACAAACACAAACGCACACATTTCAAACACAAATTGCGTTCACTTTCTCACATTACCAGTGAGTAAAAACAATGCTTGTTCCTTGGAACCGGAGTTCAAATTATGTTTAGTTTCGATCTCTGATCCTTTTCTTTTTATTTGTGTACCGTCATAGATGTGAGTTCCATGGGGATACGAGCTCTAATGTTTTTTTAGTCAATTATTTAAGTGATGCTTGATAAGAACCGCATGGTTACCATCCTTAGTTCCTGGATTCGCTATAATTCACTATTTCCAAAATTAGAGGTGGATGTCCATAATGGAAGAATCTTCAGATCTTCTGTAGCACCTCGCCTATTACATCCACGTTGACTTTCATAATTTGCACACTGCTCCCGAAGGACGAACTAGATTTTCACATTTTAATTTAAATAAGCTTAAAACTCAGTATGACAGACAGAAGATGGCGCCGTAGAGAACTATTCACAGCTGGCGAATAGCCGTCTATAGCACTCATGTATTGCACGTGATGGATAATCTTCTGCGTACTGCGTACTTTGTTTTTTCTCAAATGTGATGTACATCCGAGCTGAGTATTTTATTACTTGCAGGTTTATCGGCTGTGCCTCGTAGCTGGTCTTGCCCTTGCAGTACTCTTCTTCGACGAAATTGATGATAATTTCTACGACCACAAAAAAGAAAGTAAGTTTAACGACGAGGAAAATGTTTTTTTTTATTCAGGTGAGATTATGTTTGGTTGTACACTTTCTGTCAACATTTATGTGTAATACTGTCGTCGGTTGGAGTGTCAATCCATTCCTTTATACATATATGCACATGTTTTAACACCGTTCTTCTGTGGCCTTATTTCACTTGTCACTCTGCACTTGATGCTTTCTGATTGCACTATCCTTTGTAATGATAATGGATTCTGAGTACACAATCCTTTATCGCGAATGCGAAGTTGTGTGCATTGGAAGTAATGCTAAACATAATATTATTATTTTGGGGAGTGTAACGAAACATAGAGACTTGTGTGAATTGGAAATATTGTGAAAGTTTGAAGTTTTGCAGTTTTGCAGTTTTTGCAGTATCCTTCCAATATAAAGAAAGTTGTCTGTATTGGAAGGATTGCAAAACTTCGAAGTGATCTATGCTGGAAGAAATGTAAAATACAACATTTTTGAATTGGACTACGAAATATAGATTTCTTATTGCCGGGTGGAAAACATCTATAACCTGTTATTTCGCATTCATTGTCCCAATGGATGTGTCTCCCTGGAGGTTTCTTAGTTACTTGTAGCTACCTGCTCAATAACCCCACTGCACCTGTGCAGCGCAGTCCTCCTCTGTAAAAGCAAGATTGCGAAGGCTTTCACCATTCATTTTCCTCCAGGCTGTCTCCGCGCCACTTTGTCTCCCACCTTTCGTTTGGAATTTGGATTCTTCACCTGCCGAAGATGTCACTCGCCCATGGCGCTGCCACCGCTGCTCCCGTCTCTTCTACCGATCATTCTCATGCTGCCGCTTCTACTTTCGTTCCGGAAGATCCTGCCTGACACCGTTGGCTGTCGGCCTTGGACCTTGCTATCCCTACCACCGCATCAGACCTCCACTTGCTTTCGGACCCTCCTGCGGATGAGTCCCCACTACAAACTGGCCAATGGACTCCACCTCTCCCTCCCCTGGATTTAGAAGAATTTGAAGTGGAGCTTCGCATCACTAAGAAAACCTATATTGATGCCAAGCGCAACTTTTGCTGAGCTTCGGAACTTCTCAAGAGCAGACCATCTCCGTCGTCCCCTCTTGACCTTTCGTCCAACTCCTCTCGCAGGTGCCATCATCCAGTCACCCACAGTAAAGTAGATCACCTGGTGAAATCTGCCATCCTAAAGCACTCCAAGGCTCTTCCGATTTCACCATCGTTGTGCTCATCTTCTGTTTAACGTGAACACACAAAAGAATGGGTTGCATCCGCCTCAAGCCTCAACAGCTGCAAGAGATCTTCTCAACTGGCGCCACATGCCGCCAAGAAACCCCGGACTTAGGTCGAAATTGCCCCACCTCCGATGACTTCTGCATCTCCACAAACCGGAAACAAACCACCCAACCTTTCACTTCCGGATCCGACACTGCTTTTGTCCCACAAACGAATTCACTTCCCTCATGATGCCACAAACGATCCGATGATTCCTCTGGCTGCATTTCTGAAGACGGTCGAAAGTACAGTCCCAGACTGCTTCCTCTACAAATCATCACAAACAGCTGATGCTCCTGTCATCAATCGTGGCCTCAAGACGGGGTTTGGATTCGCTCACCGAGACCGAGATATGAAACCCCGCAACCTCTTAAGACAGTCTACAACTCTTTTGACTTGTCTACTTTGCAATGAAGGGTCTCTCCTTGGGAAAGGCGACCCTCTTGAGTTGGACAAAGACCCATTCGGCGAAGGATAAACAAATGCCCGAAACTTCGACACCTATTCCAAGTGGGAGTTACTCTGCGCCAAAGTGAAACTGGATTTCGGAACCTCCTTGTCCATTCCGAAGAAAGCCGAAGTTCCTTCGCATATCTTATTCGAAAACAACAAATGCTTATGCATGAGTCTTCGGGCGGCATCGTAAGCTGACGTACTCAACACCGCAGTCAATGCATTTTGCGAGAAACTTTCGGCCGACTCTAGCCCCGAAGTAATCAGGAGCGCCTTTCAGAAGGAACAACAATGACACCACACAGCTTTCACAGCTTCCAGTAGGGACAAGACTCAGATATTTCTTCCCTGCATGGCAAGAACTGACTCCCAACCTAGAAATCCTTTTGTTGATTCAACACAGCTTTCGGCCGACTTTTCTCTCCAAACCCCCGCTCGCAGCCTCTCCTCCTTGGGACGTCACGTCGCCCGTAATCAAAGACCTTTCATCCGAAATTCAACAACTCCTTTCCAAAACCGCCATAAGGGAATGTCAAAACCCGGGTCCGGGATTTTACAGCTCAATCTTTTCTATGACCTAAGAAAACAGGTGGCAATCGTCTAATTTTCAACTTAAAGCCACTTAACAAGCTCATTGCCAATGATCACTTCAAAATGGTGACATTGGAATCAATAAGGCAATCGTTCAAACAAAACGACTGGACAATTTCGATTGATCTAGAAGATGCGTATCTACACGTTCCCTTGCACCCAGCCACCAGTGACTGCTTTCGCTTCATATACAACCAAAAGGTTTACGAATTCCGCTGTCTTGCATTCGGGCTGAACGCGGCCCTAAGAATTTTTACACTCATCCTAAAACCTATCCTTGCAAGATTACACCAAGAACAAATTCAAGCAAGCGCATACTTGGACGACTGGGCACTGAACAGCCAAGACCCACTCCGTCTGGAAGCCGACTGACAGGGACCACACAATCTGCCTCCTCAACCATCTCGGCTTCGGTGTCAATCTAGCAAAATCACGTCTAACACCAGCACAATCATTCATCTTCCTAGGCGTCTCATTCAATCTAAAATCTGCAACTGTGATGCTTTCTCCGGACAGAATGTAAGACCTTCTCCACCACATTCGTCGGTTCAGCCAGCAACCCTCCCACGCCACTCCTTCAGGGAACTAAACTCACTCATCGGAAAACTGGACACCATGGCGAATCTTGTTCCTTACGGACGTTGGATGGTCAGACCGTTTCACCACCATCGAATCGACAAATGATCGGCTTTTCAAGTCATTCAGACCGATACCAACCCCTCGTCTTGGAGTTCCCCCTCGAATCCCTCCTTTGGTAGTCGGACATTGAGAACATGTCTCGATCGGTGCCCTTCACGAGCCCCTTCCAAGCCGCCTCTTCACAGATGCATCTCAAGAGTACTGGGGAGCCCACATGGACGAACAACAAGTCTCAGGCCTGTGGTCACCCCAAGACCAAGTTCACATCAACATCCTCGAACTCAAAGCGATCTTGCTGTCCCTGCTACACTTTCAACCGCTGATCCAGAATCATTCAAGTCCAAGCGGACAACACGACTGCCCTCGCCTACATCCGCAAAGAAGGTGGAATGAAATCATGGAAACTCCACGAGATCACTTCGACCATTTTCCACCTCTGGCCACAGGAATGTACTTGCAGACTCTCCATCTTGCCAGAACCCCCCCCCCCCTCACACACACACAGGCGAATGGACCCTCTAGAAATCAATCTGCGAATATTTCTTCAACAGTTGGGGCAGATCCATGATAGACCTATTTGCAACGAGGCACAATGCCAGACTTCCCCCACATCATGAGCCCGATTCCGAACGAAAAGGCAACAACAGTAGTTGCCCTGACGTTCCCATGGCAAAACCTGTACGCATACCTCTTTCCACCATTCAAACTACGTACTTCCACAAGTTCTACAGAAAATGGACGAATCTCAAAGCTTCTCCCTTCTAATCGCCACTCTTTGGCCATCAGCAGCGTGGTTTCCCCCATCTTCTAAATCGGATAGTCGACACACCAAGAAGTCTGACTCTTCTTCCAGATCTTCTCTCACAACAGAAACAATCCAAACTCCACTCGAATCTCCCCAACCTAAACCTTCATGGGTGGCTTCTATCATCAAACTTCTCAAACAGGCTGGAATTCATCAACACGAGGCCAACCGCATCGCTTCAAAGGCAACCAAGGACTCAACAAACCGAATGGATGACAGTCAGTGGTCAAGATGGTTTCGTTGGTGTTTCAGAAGGAAAATCAATCCAGTCGACCCCCCCTTTACCAATCCTCCTGAATTTCCTCAACGACTTGTTGTTCAAGGAAGGATTAAAAGGCTCAACCATCCTAGTCTATCGCTCTAAACTCCGTTTTTAAAGCAGCAAACAAAACCGCGCTACTCGAAGACCACCGCATCTCAGCCCTAATCAAGTCCTTTGAAATCAAACGACCAACAACCAGACGTTTGTTTCCATACTGGGACTTATCCTTAGTTTTACAATCATAATGCAAGATAGCTCCCTCCATTTAATGACAAGGAATACCGTCTTCCTAATTACACTTGCCACCAGTCTTCGCTGCAGCGAAATGTAAGCCCTATCAGCTGATCCGGTATACTGCAACGTTTCGACCAAAAACCCAAAAACCTTCCGAACCCTCAAAACCCATTATCATACCTGCACTTTCGACCATTCTTTGTAATGAATCCAAACGTAAACTTTGCCTCGTCCGAGTACTACGTTTCTACATAACACGTACCAAACATGAGGAAATTCGAAGAGAAAAAATCAACTTTTCCTACCTGTAGATTCATCCTCCGGTGAGACCTCAGCTGCATTAATTGCAAAATGGATTAGGAAAACGGCAACAGCTTGCAATGGCAACGGCAGCTCAAACGATTTGAGAGCAATGGCACATGAGCGCCGAGCAATTTCCACATCATGGCTCATCACAACACCGTTCCGGTACAAGACATTCTAACAACAGCCTCCTGGCGCACGACATCAACCTTCACATCTCACTACTTAAGAGATGTGTCAAGACAAGCAGATGGACTACACGCTGGGACAGATCGTCGCAGTCAGAACTGTGATCAACCCTCCTTATGCACTCAGAACGAAGCAGAAGCAAGGCATCCTCAAGGCGGAAGCAAGTGACCATCACGATGGAAGCAAGACCCATCTCTAAAACCAACGGTCCTTTTCAGGGCCACCATTTTTTACGAAAGAGATCCAAATCACTGTTTCTTCACATGTTCTGAATAAAGTGCAAAATTTCCGAAATTTTTGTGAGGAAAGTCTGCTCGTAACTTGGGGCGCCCGTCAAGATGGTGCCTGCCACCTTAGCTTTGACAAGGTCTCTTGTTAATGCGACATTAGCAGGTTATGGATGTTTTTCACCCGCCAATAAGAAAGCCCATTTTGCCGGCCTTCCCGACTGGCCGGCTAAAAATGGTTTCTTTTGCCTAGGGAAACATACATAACCAAACCCGCCATACCTTCCCTCTCGAGTAACCGTCTGGCACATTCAGAGGAAAATAAATGGTGAAAGCCTTCGCGCTCTCGCTTTTTATATAGGAGACCTGCACCGCACAGGCGCAGTGTGGTTATCGAGCAGACAGCTACAAGCGCTAAGAAACCTCCAGGGAGGCACATCCATTTGGGACAATGAATGCGAAATTAACAGGTTATATGTTTTCCTTGGCAAAAGTAACCATTTTTAGCCGGCCAGTCAGAAGGGCAGGCAAAATGAGCTTTTTGTGCATTGGGTGTATTGTGAAAATACTTTCTTTGAATATTGTAAAAGGCAGATTTCTGTGTATTGGCCGTAATAATAATAAAACTACGCATATTGACCATTACCATCGATCCATGCCACAGTAGTATCCACAGAACATCACAAAATGGACGTACTGATAGAGTCGCTAAAAATTCGTTCATCACGTTTCCTCTGATGTCTGCGGTTAATATACAGTAAAAATAATTTATTTTACGTTGAAAGGGTTTATGCGGAAGTCGCTCACTTTGCTCGCTCAGTCCACGCACCTCTGTGCTTCACAAACATGAATGTTTGGCAACCTTTTAAAACCTATAGGTCTACTCTTTCCGTCCATCCAACCAGTTGAGACAAACCAATTTTGAGGTGTATGCATCGTGCTGCTGATATTAAGGATGGTACAAAATATTTTCTCGTTTAAGGTATTTTTTTTTTAGTTAAGTTTCCAAACATATTATTGGAATCATGTTTCCCTGATTAGTAAATGTTTGATCAAACTCCTACGTAACGAAACCTCTTTCAAAGTCGTTTTTCGCGTACTGAAGTGTCAAAAAATGAAATTACAGCGATGAAAATAGGTCTATATTAGAAGCACAAGTGAATTATCTTCCATTTGGTAACACTGTCAGCTTTAGAGGGGCCTTACTTCCAGAAGAGTAGATGTTTAAATATGCGTGCACATCATACGTTTTAAATGGTAAAGTGGAAATAAGCTATCAGCGATAAATCGTTTTCTAGAAACAACGTAGTGCAGTAAGCCACCTTTACGTATTTACGGTTCATTCAAGTGATGTAACCCAGATTCGAGCCGGCGATTCGGAATTGACCCGGAATGTAGTACTTGTTTAATGATGTAGATAAATTGTTGCTGATGCAACAGGCCTTATAAGGACCCGGGGGGTCGCTATTGCCAACCTAAAAAGGGACAGCATTTATTCGTCTACAAAAATAGGAGGGGAATAGTGTGGCATAAGAACTAACAAACAAGAAGTTGAGATGTCACCCAAGATTATTAAAATACAAAAGCGTAAGTTAAAGACATGTGTATAAGTTAAAAATAAGATAAGTTAAATAGCACAGCAAAATGAACGTGAATAGGCTAGTACAGTAGGTTCAAGGCTGCCTTACCACCAACGTTAGAACTACCAGGCATGCAAAAAGGTTTCCAATTGCAACGCTAGACGTGTGGAAAGGCAAAGGGGGGAGAGGGAAGACAGCCAATTGATTTACAAAATCGATACATAAGGTAAAAACTAGGAGTTAAAAGTGTATATTATGAACCACTGATGGTCACTAAGTTAAAAGAAGCAAGCCCAAAAAAAACGTAAAAAAAAAACGTAAAATAAAATGGACAAATGACACCGATAAAAATTAATACTTCCCTGTATGCAACTGAAGCCCAAAGATACGTAAAAGGGGAGTTTACAGATGGATTTTAAAAAAAAAGATGCAATGAATGTGCAGTTACATAATTCAATCGGAAGGTCATTCCAAACCTTCATGACACGATTCTCAATGAAATTTTTCCTACAGTTTTGCTTACTTGAGTTACCAAAAAATGAACAATGGCAAAGTCATAATCACCAACTAATGCAACAGATAGAAAGTTAGGCTAAGAGAGATGTTGGGTCCACAATTCACAGTAAAACCATGGAAATTCGGTTATGCCTGCAAAAACCAGGTTTCAAAATGTGCGTTTTTCACATTATTTTATCGGATTTTTAAGAAAGCTCCACAAATGAACAAAATTATAAATCCTTCCCCCCCCCACGTAAAAAAATATGTTAAATATGTTAAAATAATAAAAATAAAAATCCGCCCGCCAGCATCGACTTTTGATTTGTACATTTGTGAGAATCAAGCTACTTATTTTTATCAGCCTAAGTTACGAGATATGATGTTGCTGAACGAACAATTTTTTTCTTAACTGTTATAAAAGAACTCGTAATAGAAGTTACAATATTTAATCTCCTCAAACAACTGGTATCCATTCGTCATAATAAAAATAATGGTTTTACATCAAATAAAAAAAAAATTGTGTTTGTGTGCTTGTCATGAAAAATGTGAAATATAGTAAAAATTGCCCTTTTAAAGAATGCAAAACGAACTTGGAAGCTTAACACTGAAGGAAAACCCTAAAGTTTTTTCACTATTCCAAGTTCATTCTGAAATATATATACAGGCTCACTTTTTTCCATATAATAGTGACTTTGTGTACATTTTGAAAACCTTTGGGGATGTAGAAATTATTGACCAATTTTGGAATGCTTTTGGAGACGTCATTCTAATAAGAATCACAAATTGCCCAGAATTGCAATAAGAATCTAATAAGACTGACACATTTTCCGCAGCATTCCATTTTGCTTTATCAAACATTTTTTTTATGAGACACCCTACTATTAAGGAAAGTTTTGTTCACTTCATTCAGCCTTCATTGTTAATCGTATCCTTATTTTTCAAACAACTACAAAGACAGGACTTCACTCCACCTTGGCACTTAAGTAGCTATGCATTTCACGTCTATTAATCCTCTTCCCCATTATTTAACATTAAGAAAAAATATAAAGACAGTTTCTGGCTCCTTTGTTATTTTCTCACAGGCGCAAAGTCAGGGAGGCACTAGTTGGCTCAGACTGTAAGATCTCTCTACAATCTGAACAAAAAAAACCCTACTTCCTATCTTTGTTTCCTTAGGTAACCTAAAGCCCTGCCTTTTTTCTACCAGTTTACTGGCTCACAAGCATAAACTTGTAAATACAAAGTACACTATTGATTGCAGCTTTCTACGTGATTTTGTTGGTTGCCTTGGCCGTCAATGCTGTGGACTTCATTCTTTCGGTATGCTTGACGATTGGAGTGGTTCGTGCAAGAAGTTTGCCACTCATCATCTGGATAGTGTACGAGACGCTAAATGTCGTTTTTCTCGTTGTGGTCATCGTTATCTTTATGATTCTCACACAAGTAAGTACTGAAGCAGCTTTCACTTGTCTTACTACGTTTAAGATTATCTACCAAAATATCTGGTGTGCAGAAAGGGGTTTAACTGTTCCATTTTCTGCAATTCGGCTAACCAATTGACTTACAATTAAAGTTAGTGATAATGCTGAACGTTTTTGTAACTCTATACACAACTACATATACCTACAGGAATAATTACCTGAGCACTGCCAGTATTTGTTCGTGTTATATTGAAGGATGAAGGAGTGACGCTGACATGCAAACAGACTACAGCAGGTGATGGGGTGGAAAATTTAGCAGGCAGTCTCTGGTCTCCTTATTTCGTCCGTCACCACTCATTCAGGAGAGCAAAGTGATGTACCAACGTCGTGTACCATGCCGGTGTTTTGATTTCTCTTACAAAGAGATCTCTGCCTTTTCCTAAGCTACGAAAATTTGTCGCCTTAGGGCTAGTATGAGAAGCAAGTACGTCCAAACACTTAGCCTAATACTAATGTACTAGCGGAGTCGCTTGCTTCGCTCGCTCATTCCGCGTCGTCTCACTCCCC
>JAHWFP010267465.1:20141-38060 GCA_023313725.1 Lithobius niger | reverse complement strand
GACTGCTTCGTATGTCCTGCTTGCTGCTGGCTGCGCTGCAGATGCAGATGACTGCTGCTGGCTGCCTTGTGTAATTATATATATATAGATTCCCTTAGAAAATAATTGGTGAGACACCAGAGAAACCAGGGTGGAGGAAAAAAAGTTTTCTTATTCCATTAACCCCGAGCCTAACTTTGAAAAGGGTCCAGAGGGAAGTTCAGGAAGAAAAGGTGATTCAGTAAACGGGTTTGTTTGACCTACCAGAGACATTTTCCCCTAAAGCTTTAAGAGCTTCAGTGTCTATGAAGATAGATAAGATAGTTTGATATCTTTGTACTTTTGAAATATTGCGTAAATTGAGCTTCGCCTACAATGGCCTTTGTATTTCAAAGTAAAAATCAGAACATTAAAAAATCTATGAAAAATTATGTTTCTGAAAAATAATGTAATTCCAATATGCATAGCGAATGGGACGCAAACTATCAGTCGTCATGACATCGCTCAAAAATTGTACTACCAACTTTGCTGCGGTGGACATAAAATGTCAGAGTTTTATAGCATTGCGCCATCATATCTGAGTCTTTATTTAGGATACAACACGAATTACTTTAGAATGTAAGTTGCTTTTATAGTTTCTTGTACGGTGCATCGCCAGGGCCATCTGAAGAGTACTTGGTTTAAGAGGGGTGGGAGTCCATTTTGCCAACTAAACATCAGATTCTGCCAGCTGTTTCGGCAATTCTATTGGCGCAGCAGCTAGAAAACTATTTCGGAAAGGGGTCTGTCAAAAACAGCTAGTGTATCAAGAAGAGGATTCAAGCATTTTGCGTTACTCTAGTGCTTTCTAGCTTCCGGGGTGCACATTTTCAACATATTTTTAAGCAAATTTCTGCAGTTTTTTTTAGTAATTCTGCAGAGTAACAGTTTTTGCAAAAATGTAATTTAACTAAATTCTATTTTTTAATGCCAATGAAAACATGCGTTACCTATCTTTCCTTATAGCAGTTACTCCTATTGAGGCTCAAATCCCTAGCGAAGTTTGTTGGTTTTTCTGCCGGGCTCGTAGCTCCCTTCTGCCCATGTGCGGGGCAGGCCGCTATATAAGCGTCCGAGGCCGACCACTATTCATCTTTCTTCCTAGGGCACAACCGCGTGTGGTTGTTCTCCAGCTCTCCCGCCTTTCAACTTTGGACTGTACAAGATAGTGTTTGTCTGCAGCCCACTTGTGACCAATGACTCTCCTGCAGTCTTGTCACTTGCAGATTCCTCTTCTTCTAACTGTGGATCGATGGTTCCAGGCCCCTGTCTTCCTCCTTCTTCGATGCTCGGTCACCTGCCTTCTTTTGACTCAACCGCTCTACCACCAAGGCTCATCTCTTCTCACGGTCCTCCTCGTGGACTGGTGCCTGATACAGCGATCCCCTTTCCTGTACCATCCTTGATACGAGCCCCTCGACCACCTCGCATCTATCAGTCGGCCTCTCCTAGG
Organism: Lithobius niger; assembly: GCA_023313725.1. NCBI lineage: Eukaryota > Metazoa > Arthropoda > Chilopoda > Lithobiomorpha > Lithobiidae > Lithobius > Lithobius niger. The sequence continues at coordinate 36,589 of JAHWFP010267465.1, read as the reverse complement.
TGCTCAGGAAGGTCGTCATTCTCCAAGCCACTTCGGGACCCTTTGGCTCGATGGACTTATCCGGTCCTTGTGCTTCCTAGTCTACTTCGACACTTTCTCGATGCGCCTGCTTTCCTCCAGCCACACGATCATCCCGAGCCTTCTTCTCGGCACACATCCGTGGACTCTACGGCCTCTTCAAGCCGAACACTTGGTGATCTGCCCGTTCCTGCCTCGACATCTGGTCCGTTGCCACATCCTGCAGATATTGCCCTGTCACTGCCATTTCCTCATTTTCGTTGGTCCGTGAACGTCCGGTCCACGGTTCCCACTCCGGCTTGTGATCCTTCTGGCTCACCTGTTGGCTGCTGTTACTCAAGCCCTTCATCACCTTCTTCGTAACACTCTGACCTTCTTGTTTCATCAGACAGCCAACAGTCCCCCGACACTGTGCCTCCATGTCTTTTGTGTTTGGAACTCGGGCTAGATCCTTCAGACTCACCTTCTACAGATTTGCCTGGTCTTGGACCGTCCTCAGTGGTTCCTCGGATGTGTTCCCCGAACTTCCTTTCCTTCTGTCCACGATCTACAGTCTCCATCTCAAGAATGTCAGTTTCGTTGCCTGGGATCCCTCGTCTTGCACCTCCTTCAACCCCTTCGTCTCTACCTTCCTAGTGATTCGGCTCCGTCTCTGCCCTCACGGTGGCCTAGCGATTCATCTCTGTGCCCTCCCCAGCAGAGATCCGCATCCTTCACCATCCTCCTGCTTCGGTCATCGAGCCCCTCCTGGGCTCCGCTTCAACCCTTGGTCCCTGAAAGTTTTTACTATACCGCTTTGGTTTGCTAATAAAGACTGGTCGCAGGTTGCGGACCATACTTGTAATAATAAAAAAAAAAAGTCATTAATCAAGGAAAACAACATACAATAAACAACAGAAGTAATGAACATTGTTATCATGTGACTACGGTACTGAATATGTCCCCAGAGCTCCTGGCATTCTTACATATCGAGATGTTCAACACTCAACATGGTTTTCACCAAAACGGTTCCTTGCCATCCCGTACCTGGTCTGCCTCCAGCTGCTAACACAACATCCTCTCCAAATACGCTCCGCAAACCATATGGTCTACGGCTCCTAGCCGGTTTTCCATGCCGCGTTACAACACGACTACTCTTTCCTTACTGCCCTCCGGACGATGGTTCTTGTTATTGTCATGCATCTACAGTATTGGACTGATCCGCATCTTCCAGCCCCTCTCGGCGGCATTTCGCGGCAGCTCTATGAATCGTTCCTTCACTTTTCTTTAAAAAAATATGATAATAACAACACCCAACTTAGGGAAGGGGGGGGGGGGGTCATACCGGTGACCCATACCTTTCCAGGATTTGCAACCCTTTGTAATTGCTCCCACGATTCCATGTCCCAAGGCTGCTTCGTCTGGGCCTTCCACCTTGAGACTCAGTTCAGTTTCGCCCTATGGGATGCATTATCGTGTTCATGCAGCGATCATCCCTCCCTTTGCGATCCACGAGTTTCTAACACTTGTTTACATCTCTCCTCTGCTGCCAGATGGCCCCTGGGCGGGCTTTGTCTCCATACTACTTCTTTGGGATTCCCCTTACGTCACAATTGGCACGAAAATCCAGTTTTCAGATGTGTTCTCTGTTGCTCTGCCGTTACAAGATTTGTTCCTCTTGTGTCTCATTATGGATCCCGCTTCGCACCCCGAAGGTGCTCCACGTCCTTCACCTCCAGTTGAAGATCCTCAAGACATTCCTAATTCAGGTGTTAATGTTTCCACTGCGTTACCTGCCCCAGTCCGCTATAGTTGACACGGCTTTACTGGCACCATTCCCAATTCGATCCTCACCCATGTTGCCAGTACCATCAATCGTGTGACTGGTTCAACGTTAAGTGCAGTGCATGTGTTACCATTAGCAAGAACAAATGGCTACAGATTCTTCAATGCCAACATAAATCATGTCAAAGGACCACCCGTTCAGCACTTCAGGAATCATCCCTGCAACTTAGTACAGATTCTCTTTCTCGTTCAAGTTCCAGCTCTGCCTGTCTCAAGAAAATTCTTCAATCCCGGGAAGTGCCTCCTGGACATGGTTCCCGGCTCCATCGTTACCCTTGGTTCTGCCTGCACCTGTGCCCTTTGTGTCGTCTAATCCATCCACACCATCCATGTCTCATGGGAAACTCAAGAAGGCTTTGGGCGTACTCACCAAAAATAGGGAACCGATATGTTATCCGGGTAAACAAACCCCTACACTTCCAGCTAACATTACACCTTCCGTACGATCTTCTTCAGGTCCTCCGATCTACCCTATGCAGATTTTACCTGCTGTGCTGTCCTTCACCACGGAGTTTTCCGGGTCAGTTACTAGTCCCACACCGGTTCTGTCTACAATGACCTCTACTGGACAATCACCGGTCCCTTCGGTCCTCCCTACGCAAACTTTACCAGTTGTTCCGGTTTCTACAGCGGTCCCTCCCGAGCCGCTACCTGCCCCAAGCCTTCCGTTTCCCTCTTTTGAAGTTCTTTGTGCCGCAGTAATTCGCAGCCTCCATTTGACACCATGGGACTTACAAAATCTTGATGGGAACATTTCTTTTCTCATCTCTACGGCTCACACCTTCTCTATTGAATTAGAAGAACTCCGTGCCACTTCCACCAAGCTCCAGACACCTCGTGCTAACACTGCTGACATCGACAGTCTCCAGGACACTACTGTGCAACAACAAGCCACCATTCGTTTTCTTCAGGAATCCAATGACACTGTGGCCGCAAAGATTGGTCGTCTGCGGACAAAAACAACGTTTTTGGAAACCACTAATGCTCTTCTTAAATCTAAATTCCGTTGGCTATCGCCATTACCCCCAACACCACCATGGCGTACTCAGCACTGCGTGAAGTCCAGAATTCGGTGATCTCTTTACGTGTCTTCACTGACCTAGTCTCGATCACCGCACGATCTCTCAACTTCCAAGCCTCGATCAGCACAAGCCGACCTTTCGGTTCCAGGTGGTCCACCTCTGTACATGTTCTTCACAGACTGTGGGTCTCCCTTTCAGAATCTCTTCTTCTGCCTCGTGTAAAGCCTCGTGCACAAACTTCATCCTCCGAACATCGGACTGGGTCTCTGTCAGCCCTTTGCCAAGCTCCACCATCTTCAAGTGCTCAGTCTCTAACAACTGCTTCTCACATCATAACCTCGTGGTCTGCAGCATCTTTATCCAAGGACTTTTGCGACCTCAGTGCCTACAATGTGTGGCAATTTGACGACATCACCCATTACTCGGACACCTCCACTGCTTGCCATCATTTGGCAAAGTGTTCCTGAATATGTTTTAATGAAATTTTTTCCGGACTCCTATGATGGTCGCTTTGGGGAAACTATCATCACCCTACTGTTACCCTTCTTAGAGTTAAAAAAAAACACACACAAATTGGAACACGATGCTCAACAACAACGAGTGCTCCCATCTCAAGCAGCACCAAGCCGCCACCCTGACAGACTATCTTGCACGTTTGTGGGAGACTTACTCGTTGTACCTACCTCCCATTCACGAACCCCGATTATATGGTTCATCCTCACCGTTATGATTCTCGGTCCTTCTCGGCACCTCGTTAACTCGCTGCGATCTCGGTTCCCCGACTACTTGTCCCTTCTTCACTATTTTCTACATATGTTACATTCTGTACTCCATGCCAATCGTCGGACGCACCAGCTTGTTTAGCGCTTACACCCCTCTCATTCCAGCCTCGTCTATTTACTTCAGTTAGACTGAACCTGGATGCATGCTCCACGACTTCGGTCTTCATACTACATGCGCTTCTGATTCGCGTACTATCAACCACTTCTTGGACCCTCCCAGTCTTGTGAACCACGTCTTAGACCCTCCCAGTCTCATCCACATTGAGGTAATGAAACCGTCATTTTTTGCATGTCTCTTGCATTCCTTGAGCCCAGAACACGGTTGCCATTCATTCCGTTTGACCTAAAATCTTTTTTTACGTTGTGTCAAGCCGATCATCTACGATCATCTTTAGAGCGTCACTAAACCTCACTATTCCCATTCCATTACGATTTCCCCTCTTTTCCATCTTCCAAGCGTCACTACGAGCCATCTTCACATCGGTCCTTGGTTCTATGACCTTCTATTACTTCTCTAAATTTCACGACTAGCCTTCAAGCCGGTTTCTGTCTGGCATACCCCATTTTTACGGTCACCTCCTTCAATCCTCTTTTGCCGGGTCAATACTGATGAATGGCGCTCGGTTCAGGGGGTTTTGAACTCTGGGGCTGCCGACTCGTAGCATGGGTGATCGTTAACCTTGGCCCCACCGCTATGTTTGACGAGGTCTGCTACGAGGAAAGAGAGATAATGTATATTTTCGTCGGCATTAAAAATATTAAAATACCAGGGTTTGGCCTGGTTGATTTTTGTTTTTATTGCCTAAACGAAAATATACATTACCTCTACCCGCCCTACCTCCCCCTCTCGGTTGCCAAGGTTACCACTCAGAGGAAAAAAGACAAATAGTGGTCCGCTTCGGACGCTTGTATAGAGACCTGCGCCCCGCACATGTGCAGAAGGAAGCTACGAGCCCGGCAGGGAAGTCAACAAACTTCGCTAGGGATTTGAGCCTCAATAGAAACACTGGTATAAGGAAAGAAAGGTAACGTATATTTTCGTTTAGGCAATAAAAACATAATTCAACCAGGACTCACCCTGGTATTTTAATGTTTTTATACATTTTCTTCTCAAGTGCAATTTGACTGCAATTTAAATACTAAAGTTTTCAAAATTAATATGTTATCTCAGCCTAACCCATAACCGTTAAAGTTTGTAAAATGTTGTTACTAACTTTTCAGACAATGAAAACTTAACGGATTCTTATCGAGTTTTGTTTTGGAAATAATTAGCTTCCCAATTAACTGAAATGACAGATTTTATATCACTGTGGCGTCGATACTGTGAATAAAATGATGCCTCCCAGTCTGGAGCATACTGTGACCGACTTTGGCGAAGTTGATTGATATTATGACGTCAAACAGCGATTATTTTGGGGAATCCTTAACAAGTTTTGTTTTAGAATCACTTTCGTTCATGTTTCTGCAAAAGAAAGATTCCTTTTGAAAATGCCCATCCATTTTTTTAAATTTTTCCCTACTTTGGAAATTTTTCGTGAAATAATTGATGTCAAGCCATCCAAGTACGAAAACTTAAGAATAAGTGGAATCCTTTTTAACAAGTTTTTCTTCTAGTTGACGATTAGTTGACGATTAGTTAAGGAAGACAACATTTTCATATCGTGGCGAACAACAAAACGGCCAACTCATTTTTTTCAAATTTACGTATTATACATAATTTTTGCAACGTTTGAGGAGAGGTTCCCTGTTCTTCCCCCTCCCATCTAGATTATCCAATGGGCAGAGAGTGTCATTACACAGGTCCTCCAGTCCAGAAGGGGCCTAACCAGGGTCTCAAATAGAGTGGAGACCTAGCTCAATATCACTTACAAGAATGGCCCTTACTCTGGTAGCACAGCCTCTCCTCCACCCGTGCCAAAACTCCCCCCCCAAAAAAAAAAAGAAAAGAAAAGAAAAAGAAAAGATAAATTACTTCAGAAGTCCTAACTTTGACGAAAAGAGTGTTCTTAAAGTCCAAGATTGAAGAACAAAATCAACCCTAAGGCCCCAAAATTGAGAGCAAAAGTGACCCTAAGATCCCGAATTTGAGAACAGAAATGTCGTATAAGAAAAAAAAGAAATGAAATTGAAGTGTTTTGTGACTCTGAAATGTGGAAGCTTTTCTCAAAAGCTTTTCTTTATTGGCTTAAATAAAACTAGAGTAAAAGGTTTCACCATTTTTCACCTTTCGATAGCTCATTTTCTAAAAATGTTCTGCCTGTGCAGGGCACCCTTCCCTCCCCAGTGCCGGGCGCACATGGCAGTTTCTCTGATTCTCGCCATTCAGCTAAAGTTTAAAACTTATGACCCATCTTCAATAGCCAGCTATGGACTAAATTTCACATGGCCTCCACTTACATTAATCCTACTGTTCTGGTCAGTATGGCCCTGTCCAATGCATTTGTACGCTGAACTATTTTATGTCCTTCTTGAAGGAATTCCAGCAAGGTTTAATGAATCTGAAATGTGATCTCCTGCTAAGTTGCGTGCAAAATCTCAGATGTGTTAGTCTTGAGTTGATACCCAATAATCTGTTAACCCTGTATCTACTGTATCCATGCCATTAACCATAATCTCATGTTTGCGAGCGATTCATCATCACGCAGAAAGAGCAGCAGCAATGTCTCAGAATACTGAGAATCAGGTTAGTAGCACCATCGGTTATCTGTTACGATGACCGTTGCCCACCGAAATCAATGCCACCTGAGAAATAGCTCATGAGCTGCATCTTTTGCAATCCGTGCAGAGGTGTGCACTGCCAGGCCATCACTGCGGCAACGGGAAACAATGGCAATTTCAACAAGCTCACACGCCGTTCTTACATGGGTTACCAGCTAGTCTTAATAATTTCTTCGTCGTTCAGTCAATTCTCAGTGAATAATTCTAAAACTTATGATTAATATCATCGATTCTGAACCGAGTTTTGTGTTACTCAGATTAAAATTTTGATTTTAATTTTCCAGTTCCGAACGCAGTTCATCGTAGCCTTGGTGACATCGATTGTGCTGAGTGCATTCAAGCTCTACTTAATTTTAGCTGTTGTGTCCTACTACCAATACTTGGCTTCAGGAGTATCTAGTATAACGTCTTCCAGATGAGCCCCGTTGTACCAAGATACTTATATGTTTAGTATGCATTCAGATGAGGAAGAAATACCTTTCACTGCTAAAAAGCCAAAAGAGGATTACTACGAGGAAAGCGAACTTGGCGTCGTGCTGCATCACCCATCATATTCAACTGTTCATATGCGATACTAACATGCGAGGTATTATCTTCCTTAATGCAACTAACTCACAATTACTCTGAAACACTGCATGTGATCTCTATAACGTGTGATCTCCTTAATGTGTGTCTTAAGCTAATGTGTGATGATCGAACAAAAATACCCGAACTTTAAGGCATTAAATAATGAGAGTTGGTCACTTTGTACAGCTACACCAAGAATCTGTGTCAACTACGGCAATACCGATCGTGTTGGCTTCGATTTTTAGCAATGCGGTATGTATCAATGAAGAGTCACGTACTTCGCTGTAACAGCTCTTAATAAGTTGGGATGCTTTCACAGTGAACACTGATTACTGAATCTTACTATATAATACGTATAGAAACTAATGTAATCAGATTACATAGGCCTAATGTAACGTTTCGCATGCCCAACTCGAAGATATGAACCTAATGTGAAACAGGATGATCATGTGGATCAAATATACGGAGGTCGCACTACTTCTGACACAAAGCCCATTTTTTAATAATTATTAGAATGTTTACTCATTTATTTATATTTTTTGATTTTACTTTTTACAACCATTTGATTTTTACTATGGTCATATTGAAGTATGTTTTTATTCTGTATTTGAATAATGGCCGTTTCCCTTTGTACAGCTCATCTTGTCTAGAGTGTGTGTGTTTTTGTTTGGATTTGTTCTCTTTATTAGCTCAGCCTAGGTACAATTTTATTAATGCACTAATACCTGCCCAAGTATTTTATCAATTACAAGCTTCAGGTATTTTTGGTTTGTAGATGTTTAGGAGCGTGAAAAATTAGAAATTACTTGTCGCGTTTTAAGTTTTCCGTTCGAACTCGGCTCAGTGCCTCACTTTACGAACTGGAAAATAAACATGAGTTCTAATTTATATAAAACAGACATGCAAAATAGTAATGAAGTCTTTTCCTGCCAAGCTTTGACCCACAGAATAATTAATACACATTTTTTTAATCTGAAGAAGTGTTTCATATGGTATTGACATTATTAAAGTAATGATGGTGAATACATTTTTAAAAAAACTGAAAATTGTAAGGAGAAACGAAATTGCATCAATACAACAACCCTCATTCTACAGCAATCTGATTGCTGTGAACGGGTTTGTTTAGGTAACCTAACTGAAAAACTGTTTTTATTTTTATGGCTTAGGCTGAAAAGCCTAAGATTCCTCTTATTAACATCACTCCTTGTGCAAAAATAAATTTTTCTTCATATGAACTGAATTTAGTAGGATTCCTACTATAAACTCAATACAACTTAAAATGACATCATCATTTTTGCTCACCCTTTTAAAAAACTTTAACTTTCTTAAATAAAAGGTAAAACGAAAAAAAGTCTCTGAATTTTACCTATTGTGAATCATCAAGGCAGTCGAGTTTTACTTTCACACGTGAACAAAATTAAAAATATCACTGAATAATATTTTATTCAATCATGCAAGCTACATGTTGGAACCCGATTCTAGGAAAATGTAGGCTCCTAAATAACTTACTATTTTTTGGAACCCAGAAAATTCCTACCATGATTTCCATCGCAATTAAATATTTAGATCAACTAATTTAGTCTTATACAGTGAAGATTTTCCGTAGTACTGCTATTTTTTTAAACTTCATCTGTTTATTGTATAACATACAAAAATCAATAATAAAAGTCCAGTTCAGTTTACTCAAGCTGGCCTGTATAGACCCACAACAATGAAATCACTTGCACTTTGATATAGAATGGATGTAGGAACAAAAGCTAGCTAGCTGGATGCAAGCCACGTGCTAGTACTGCCTGGCAAAGTGCATGCATGTCTATGGATAGCTGGCTACTACATCGTTTGGTCAAACGCATGTAATCTAATAATGTTGTCAATGGTTTCTGTTCAACAATTTTTAAGTTTTTCCTGGTGGCTCATTGTTTGTTACAACACAGCAGACCCAAAACCAATGTCATATTCAAAATCCAATTCAGCATATAGCTTCTAGCTAGCGAGATTTGGTACATATCTTCATCCTTAAATTGATAGTGTTCATTGATAATAATACACTGCACAGTTGAAGTTCCAGTGGTTATTATCATTTTGCTAGTGGCCTTTAAGGAATTAAGATAAGCATAATGGAATGCGTTGTGTTTACCAGCAACTTTTTTTTATCATCATGAAAGTTGTCAATTTTTTTTTAACATGCCATTAACATACGTGAACCGAATTGACAATCACGTAAAGTTACTTGCACTTTGAAAATACAAAAACTGCAGCCCTTTCAGTAAAATTGTCGTTGATATTTCTATGATAGATATATTTAGACATTAATAATGGGTTCCAGTAAAGTTTTGAGAGAATGTTATAAATTTGTTTTTTATATTACCTGTGAATGACGTATAGAGATTTAGAGTTGTGTGAAAAAGGATTACGTTATGGGATTGGCGGTAACGTTTCCATTTTTTTGTAAAAAAAACACATTTGTTACTTTTTCACTTGTTCTTAGCGCAGAAATATATTATAGCATTGTAATTAGGGTGGCATTTAGCATAGTGTTAGCAATTTGCGAAGAATTATACTAAATTTTATGTAGAATATAAAAATGTAGATAAGTTGAAAAGAACAGTTATATTCATCGTTTTTCTAAAGTTTTGTAAAAAAAATACTACTGATAGGAAGAAAACCCGTTGTGTTAGGTGCATCAAACTACTAATTCTCTACCACACATAGTGTCCACAATTAGCAATACACCTACAAAATAGAATTTGCTAGAACAGATATAGAAAAATGTGTGTATCGTTTATTCTTGAATTGAACTGCTCCAAACATGTATACGACTTTAGTCTAAAACTGTTAAAATGTGCAGAATACGGTTATTACACCAAAAAGTTGTAGCATTGTAACCAACAGCATCCAATACAATTGAGTTGATGTAGCCTAATATTCAGTTGAGAGAAATGATAAATCTTTAGAACCAGGAGTTAATAAAGATAGCTAATTCTGCGTATGACTTAATCACGTGATTAACTTGCCCTTTTAACTGGTGGCATCCTTTGGCATACTCTTTCCAATATATTGAAAATAACAATTCGATCGTATCATCAAATCAATCCTGCACATACTGTATGTCCCCAAAAAATCCTGTTCCATGTAAAATTAATTGCAATGGAGTGGATTTGTAATAATGACACATCCATATAGGAAGTCACCTATGACGAATCTGATTATGAAACCAAACTGACTTTGGAGGTTGCTTCCAACATCAACTTAAATGTAACTTCTAAACTATGCAGCCTAAGGGCATAAATTAAAATTTGTTGAGGAACCTTAATCTGAGCCCACACAGGACAGAATTTATGCCGTAGACACGTGAGGTAGGGGCAGAACAATGTGTGCGGTGCAGGGGCAGCATTAAAAACACCCCCTCAACCATCACCCTATCACTGTTGCCCTTGGGTCGCTGCCCTGCAATATATACATTGTTTTCTTCATAGCTTCCATGTTTAAGGCACGATTTATCTCCAGTGCACACTCAGTTTAATGTTCCATAACACTTTCTAATTTAATTATGCCCTTTTCTTACCTAGTTTAGAAGATACATTTTGGGTTACCTTAAAAACGACCCCCAAGGTCAGTTGCTTTACTATACGGTTATGTTGTTACTATGTTGTTATGTTGTCCACTCCATTGCAATTAATTTTACATTGCACCGGATTTTTTTGATGAGTTTAGTATATGCAGGATTGATTTGATGATATGACCGCGTTGTTATTTTCAATATATTGGAAGGAGTATATACATTTTGCATTAGATGGGACTTTTGAGACAAACGGTGTATGCCAACTCATTTCTTGAGTAACCATTACGCGGAATGCAGTTTGGTTTGAGGATGTCTTTTATGGTTGGGCCAAGTTGAGCAGTGTAATGAATACACCACAAAGTGCCACAAGGTCTTAAAGTGGTCCAACATTTCTTCTTAATGAAGCTCTTTATGTACTCCTGACAAGAGTTTGTAACTCACCGAACCTGACAGCAAAACCAACGAAGGTGCGTTCTGAAAAAATAATTTGAAGGTCTAAATTACAATTTTAGCAGTTCGTTGTGTTTTCATAGCAGGTTGCATTGAATGCCGTAAATATGTGTTTTTGTTCTTGAAACTCTTGGTTTAGCAAACAAGTTTTGTAAAACAATAAATCATACAGTGATGTTGACAGACTTACATTTAACCTCATTACATATTACAAGACTAACGTACGTACAAGACGATGTCTCCCATATCAGTCCAAGTGTTCAAGTGTTTATGTACTGGCTATGCTATTAGTAATTGTACCAGGATCTTATTATTACTGCACATGTGGATGCCTTTAGGTCTTCCTTTATGCTACTCCTGTTTCTAGCTAACTTACCAGCCATACGTGGTGTATAACCTGAATCCGGCCAAAAACAAGTTTAAAATTCCAACACCATCAGCCAGGTCTTAAAAAAGCAATTTGTTTTGGCATGATTTTTCTCTGCAACGACATGTAGCAAAACCCGTTTGTGGGCAGGCACACTATTTTGCATTTTGTTAAAAACAAAATTGAAATGAAGATTTATTTGGATTGCTGGTGATAAACATTTTGTAGTATTGGCTGTCTTACCCCGTACAAAAAAAAATACTTATCGGACTGAATCTTAGTTAGTACGATGAGTATTTCTTTATATCGTTTCACTGCAGTTTCAGTTCTCTTCATTTAGTATTCCCCACACAACAAGCTGAGTACACCACAATTAAAAATCCTAATACTACACTTAATCAAGTACAATAGAAAAAATCAGTGTAAGACTGAAACTTATTTTTTTGTCGTAGTAAGATGGATCTCATCCACTGTCTCATGTTGCTGTTTCGTGTTGCGTGGCATAAGTTCGTTTCTAGGACCATGAATATCTCATTTCTCCACAATCATGTTAATTGTTGAGAGTACTCATTTCAGGAACCTATAGTTTTCAATGCTTGACTTCTTTAATTTGTTAAGTGATTAATCATATTCATCACAAGTCGTACAGAGTTCGAAATGGATCACAGAAAATACCATCACCTTCCTTGCAAGTGCTGTGATGGCAGCTCTTCTTATCAAGGGAATGAACAGTCTATGTTTGACATGGACCCACCTTTGAAAGGAACAACACCAGAACTTAGAGAACATGCAGCAGAAATATTGTTAGTTTTTTTAATTTGGTTTCCTTAGGGGAGTGAAAAGCTGACGACAGGAAAATATCATTTAATCCATTGTAATTTCAGAAATGCTGTCGTAGCTCTTTATAACATAATGAAGTATTTTCCACCTCTGCCTACCAATTGCTGTTAACCTTCAGCTTTAGAGATCAATTGGGTTTAGGTAAATGAAAAGAAAGAAACTGCAGGTAACTCGGATTCTTTAAAAAAAATTGCAATGCCTTATTTGTCCCTGCAACAGCCACCTTTACATCAATGGCAAATATGGCGCATGCGCACTAAATTAACGTGCAGACCCAGCAGCAAAACCAAAGTATGAAAAATAACACTTTAAAAAAAAAGGTTCTCCGATGGAACGTTTGTGCTACCGCTGCTAGCTAGAACATGTCTTCGTCCAGATGATACTTAATCACAGCAAGAAACAAATGTGAGCCCCACACGGTAATTTCTGTTTATACTGTGTGGTTTTCTTCATGTGTTGATGGCCGGTGTATTGAAGTCTGGAGAGTTATTGAAGTCTGGCGAGTCTGGCGAGAGTTTCAGTACTTATCGTGTCGGCTAGAGATAATGGTTTTAGAGCACATCTCAATGATTTACACCAGCAACCCAAAAAGTGACCCAGCATGTAGTGCAAAGAGGGCTAGAAATTTCTATCATTGTGGGTTTTGCACAGGGACGCAGTAACACCAAAATGACCACAACCTTAGGAGGCCACCAACAAGATGATTGCCCAGACACCAAGCAGTAAAGAAACCATGATGGCTGCACACATACAGAGACCGTCATCTTTAAAGATGTAACCTGAAGTGGACGAGAGGATAACCTAGGACACCATTTTCAATGACGTCACCCCACTTTAGTCATGTCACCACCCTCGTTCAGTACTTTTAAAGCTGTAGAATTTACGGTTTCGTAGAATTTATTGTGGTTTACAGAGATGTGTGAATATCTTTCATTTTGTAGAGTTTATGGTAATTACTTCTTGGAGGGGCAGAGATCATTGAATCACATAGCACAATACAGATGGACAAGGCCAGCCCACTTTCAACCATGTGACCACATTCCTTGCCAATCGCAGCACTTTTATCGTCATGTGACGTAATAACAACCGGATGGAGTACGGGGTAAATCCAGTATGGCGTTTTCTACGGTTATAAGCCAAGATGGCCAACATGATTGAATGACGTCATGCTGTTACATTGTGCGAGGCGATCACTGAGGATGCTATAGAAGCCAGCACAATGTCAGATGACTGCGCCTTAACTTCTATAAAACTTAGTAATTGCATGTGTAGGATGTGACTAACATAGAAAGTTTATAGAGTATGCAGTGGTGATTGCACCACGGCGCACTGAATAACGTCACATCATCTATTTGGAAAAGGGTCAGACCACACTGACTTTAGTGATGTCATCACCATCATGACATTGATATGGACCGGGGGGGGGGGGGGGGGGAGAAGAGGAACGCTCACTTTAGTCACACGGTTATCCTAGATTTTGCTGAGTATAATTTACAGACTTTGCATGCTAGGACACTGAATGTCGCCATGCCATGACATGAAAGAGGCCGGCCACACCCAATTCGTCACGTCAGCCCCACTATACTGAGATGGACGAGGGAAAAGGCCAGGTCAACTGTGACTTAACACAACTATCTATTCTGGTGTTGAATTTAGCATATTTTTGTAGAATTTACAGTGTTAGTACGCATGTGTTTTTGTGCATGTTTATATGTACTTTTATATTACGCAATTTGCCAATGTGTGCTGACGTGTATTGTTTCTTTCTTTCTTTATTCCTAAGTGGTCCATACAGCACCTATCGCTCATTCTAAACTAATTAAGCTACCTTAACCTACACAAAATTCCCAAAATACCTAGAGTTACAAATTAAACAATTAGACAGAGAGATAAAAAAAAATTAAAAAAAAAACAGAGAAACGCTGGAAAATTTAGATCAGGAGCGACCAAGCTCCAATGGACAATGTGGCACTTCAGCAGAACCGACCTGTAGCTTGACAAAAGCGCATAACAGCCCTGAGACAACACAGCACCTGCCGATTAAAGGGCTGGACTAACACCCCGAAGACTAATAGTTCCACTCCGCAATGCCGGGCTCCTGTGCTTCATCCAGAGAGGACACCTGAACAAAAAATGCTCAATGGTCTCCTGCATTCCACAAAAACTAGTGGCTGTAATGCACCATCCGAACTTGTGCTCATGGGACCTCATCATAATATGACCTCTTCGCAGCCTTGAGACCATGTCAACGTCCCGTCTTGGAAGCCTTCCCAGGGCAACAGACATATCAACGGTTGGGTGCAGATCATACAGTCTTCTACCAGTGACTTCTGCATCCCATTCAGCCTGCCAGCGCAAAAGGGCAAACGCATTCTAATTCAGAATGGGACACATGTCTCTAGGAACGACTGGAGCCACAACTGGGTTCAACATCAAATTCCACCCCAAACGTGCCAGCTCAGCTGCAACTCCATTTTTACAAAACAGCCAGCATGACCTAGAACCTGCACCCTGACCTTGACCTTGACCTTGACCCTTGACCCTGCACCGGAATGAAGTGCTTGAACAGCTTCCAACCGACTTCAAATTCTGTTGGCTGCGCAACTTCCATAGCCAGAAACGACCGCCGCCGAAACAATCACGGAAATTAAGGTATATTAGTACGGCAGAGGGGCTTGCTTGCATACTGAATGGTGACTTTCTCAGTGATAGGGTTTTTTAGCATTCACAGAATTCGAACGCTTTTTGGCCAGTATTTTTCATGGTCTTTCCAGGCTTTTCCAAGGCTGAATTTCATATTTTCAAGGCCACATACGTACCGATAATGATACCGCATTTTAAAGTTTATCTAGACTAATTACTTCATAGTATAGACCGCAATACTGTTGTTAAAATTTGCGCGGTATAACACAATCTGGTTTAACTGAACAAACCCAACGTACCCAATACAGAGACTATCACAATGACAAGTGAACATGGGGATTGTTCATATAGTTCTATCATATCAAAAAACAAAACTGGTAAAAGGGACCGCCAAATTCCGAATGGTTCGGCCCTTCAAAGGAGTGATATCAACACACCAAAACATTTGCCAAGTTAATCGCATCGACTAATAGTTCGAAGGTTAAATGAAAACTAGAACATTGCTACTTTCGGTAGCAATGCAAGTTTCCATTTAACGTCAAAAGTATTATTCGGTGCGATTAACTAGGCGAATGTTTTGGTGTGTTGCTATCATTCCTTTGCTTGGCCGAACCATTCGGAACTTGGCGGTCCCTTTTACCAGTTTTGGTTTTTAATATGATATCACTTCTGTTTTAAAACTGTATTAGACTCAACTAGCCTACAAATGTGTAATAAAGTGCTACGTCAACTATAGCTTGAGGGGTAATTTTTCTAAGACACCAAGTTAAAATGACTCCCCCCTAAGGAGGAGTCATTCTCAACTTGGTGGCCTCTTTACCAGTTTTTGGCTTCATTTTGACATTTTGTTTGTTTTTCGTGAATTGGAGGTAGACAGACTTTCTTTGGCAACGTTGTTTAGATTTGTGACGACACACTAGCGTGTGTCTAGATACGCACGTCAGTATACACGTTGTCATTGTCCAAACTTTGGCCGTCCAATCAGAGACGATGCCGATAATACTAACAATGGGTGTAACGATACCTTCGTAGTTATGCGCCATCCCACGCCGTTCCCGTTACACCCCCAGGCTGTAAACCAGAAAAGGTATGTAGTTAGCATCGTACTGCAGCCATTCGTCAAATTTCATAGCCGGAAGCCTTCACGCACTCTCGGTATCGGTGAAATCACTCTATGGGCATTAACATGGGGATGAGAGGAGTAGAAGAAACTAGTAATACAACGTTATTGAAGGTCAAATTTTGCATTGAAAGCCACTTAGTTGACATTCCTATACACAAGTTCATTTTTGTCAGCTTGGTCATTGCTCTCTATTTTACCACAATTTTAGCGTTTCTGCCGCATTATTATTTTCCCCCAAGTACCTGAAATATGTCAAACTATGCTTTAGGATCTAGACACACGCTAATGTGTCGCGCCAAGTTAGGCAACTACCATCATATCAATTCAATTGTCGACGACGTAAACTATTGTAGCGCAACGCCATAGCGAAAGTCAAATGAAAACTAGAAGATTGCTACTCGCTTGGCTAATAGGATTAACCTTGGCGGCCTTTTCCTGGTGGAATGATATCACTACCTTCAAAGGCAGATCCTTTTTGGAAACTTGGCAGGTTTTCACACCAGTTTTGGTTTTGGGTGGATATTTCAGCTTT
>JAHWFP010267465.1:717-15141 GCA_023313725.1 Lithobius niger | reverse complement strand
AGGCCTTCTGATGTCATTAAAAACAAATCGAGGTTCTAGCAATTGCTCAGATTTACAATCAGATGCACCCCTTTGCCCCCCTCTGGGTGCGCCACTGAGTTAGCTATAGTCAGTAGTCAGTAGTTATAGTCAGTAACTACGTTATTGACGCATCTTTCTCTCTATGAATGGTGTACACTCAGGCTTTAAATTTTATTTTTTCTTTATCCCTGCACCTTCCGCTTACATTTACCACAATTTGAAAGATTTTTATCGCATTGGGATTTATCCTCAAGATGCCAAAATATGCTTTGCTTTGCTGGTGGTTAGTAAGGCCGCCTTTTTATCATTAACAATCAATTGTTTAACAATCGGATGTCCACAACGGGATGATCGACTGTTACTTGGTACTTCAGGTAGTACTTGGGGAAAAAATAACTAGGGCCGTCGTCATTTTCGCTGTCGACATAATGGAGCTGGTTCCGCTTTCTTTGCTGTTCGGATGTTTGGCTATAAAAGGCGGCCTTTGAAAGTAGTGGCATCATTCCATCAGGTAAAGGCGGACAAGGTCGCTAGCTGCTTAGTTAGAGAGTATCATGAAAAAGTTATTGGTGCATCTTTCTCTCTGTGAATGTGGATACTCATTCTTCAACTTTTAGTTTTTCTTTATCCATTCACCTTTCCGTCACATTTTCCAGTTTGAATTTCGGCCGCGTTGGGATTTAACTTCAACATGACGAAAATATTAAGGCTGGGCCGATCACCTTTTTTTCTACCCGAGCCGATAATTAAACGAAACTGGCCGATACCAAATCCCGACCCGATTACCGATACCAAATCCTCCAATCAAATTAAAAAATGTGCCTTGTAATTTGTAAACAATAAAAGACAGCTGTTTGGACCATTGAATAGGTGGTGACAAAACGTTGAAAATGGTGGATTCAAACGTTTAAATCGGTCGACCAAATGTGAAAATATCTTCAATTTGGTTTATTACCGATCTCTTTGGATTTTATATACCGATTCAGATTACTACCGATATTGCAAATGTCGGTAAGGAATTACGGGAGACATTCTGAATCGGTAATCGGGATCGGCCCAGCCTTACCAAATATGCTTTTAGTTGCTTACAGTTGACAGACACATATCTGCTAGTGAGGCCAGAAGAGAATTTATTAAAGGCCCTGGCCCATAGCCGTATACCCCAAACAGGCCGGCTAGTGAAGCCGGAAATTTTATTATGAGGTCTTGATCCATAGCCGTACACCCCAAAACAACGTTACTCACAACCAGGGTAGATTAAGTGCCACAACTATCATCAACAATCAATCTTTTAACAATCGGATGCCTTTAACAATTACAAACGACCTCGCCGTCTCGTTGTTGGTTGGATTTTGACCCATTTTGTCAACCTGATGGTACGTCAACCCCACGTCCGATTCCGGATTTTTTTTTGTTGATGAACCTTGTCCAGAATCCCGTGCTACTGCATGCAAAGACGTGTGGTTTGGATAGTCTTTGTGGTTTTCGCGTGATGCGCAGTCTAAGATTACATTGGAGTTTCTTCATAGCGCAAATAATGCACTACAAAAGCTAAAATTGTGGTAAAATTGATGTAATGGTTTTGCCTAACTTCGCGCGACACAAAAGCGTGTGTCTAGATAATTGCCACTAATTGTCACAGAGAAAAAATATTTTCCGCAATTCAGACGGGCTGAGGATATGGATGATTTCCAGTTATGTCCCCTGGTATGGTCAATGGTGGGAGCTTAATCAAAAAAAAAGGTAAAAAGATGTCTAGCTGACGATGGAGTAACAGATAAGTCAGGATGAGGTCGAATGTCATCCTTCGTAGTTCGAGTAGTTCAGCCCCAAAAGATCGAGATGAACTCTGTATGGAGTATCACGGAGGCCAGGGAGCCTCTTGGTGAAGCGTCTCTGGACCACCTAAATTGAGTCAATGTCACTGAACAGGAAACGCAACCAAACAGGTGTTAAATATTCGAGAATTGGGTGAACAAAAACTTTAAAAGCCTACACCCATGTAGTATTATTTCCCAATTTGAAACGCATATTGACAACAGCCATACGTCTGTAGGCAGATGAACAAATATGCTGACAATGGATGGAGGGCTTATAAGATCACCTGTAAACGAGATCCCCAGGTCTTTTACAATGTCAGAAGATGGGAGTGTTAAATGGTCTAACATGTACTGATTTGTTAAATGTCGAACACCAACATGAAATGAGTGGCATTTATTTACAGACAGTGGAAGTTGCCAGCATTTTGACCAAAGGTCAACTGGTTGGATCTGGGACTAGAGATCAGAGGACTTTTCAGAAGAAAGGAGTTCAGCTCCAACCTTCAAATCATCAGCAAATTTGTACCCATAAGAGTTTGAGTTTTCAAGAATGAGATCATAAAGATAAATTACAAACAGAAGGGATCCCAGAACAGATCCCTGGGGAACCCCACATGGGACTACACGCAGAGCAGAGAGCGTATTTTCAATTTGAACCCTCTGGGTACGATTACTAAGGAAGGCGGCGATCCAATTTTCGAGCTCACCTGAAATACTGCAAACTTTTACCTTTAGTAAAAACTTTCTGTGAACTGCAGATTCAAAGGACTTTTTTAAGTCGAGGTAAATAATTTCAGTAGGAATGTCCAGGTCTAAAGCACCTGACCAGTGACCAATGGTCAAGAACGAGTAAAAGCTGGTGGGTGGATGACTTCCTTTGCATAAAACCAAGCTGGTCACCTCGAATCATGAAGTATTCCTTAAAGAACTCCATGAGTTTATAACGTATTATCGATTCCATAACTTTACAGGCAGTGCAGGAAGTTGGAAGCGTCGGAAGCAGAACTTTCTTAAAAACCGGGATAATATTTGCCTGACTTCAGACAGTAGGTAAACTGCCTTGAGAAAAGGAGAGTGAGAAAATTTTGGTGAGGGGGGTAAGCAATTTCCAAGATAAGGCTTTTAATGAGGAAGGCCGGGAAGCCGTCTGGGACAACTGATTTACTAGGATTAAGTCTTTTAACAGCAGCAACAACATCCGGAAGATTAAAAGAGGCCGCAGAACAAGAGGGTAAGAGTCCAGGGGTATGACCCGTAGGGAAGGTGGGGGTCACCATTATCAAAAAAATTTCTGCAAAAGCTGTTGTTAAGGGAGGGAGCAGAGCGTGTAAGCTCCGATCCAAGGACCTCTCAGGCCAGCCTGGGTTGGCCCTCACACGCCCGGGTCCCACGAAACCTTCTAAAGTTGAACTAGAGGCGGTGATGTGATCGTTTACCATCCACCTTCTACGACGCCACACTAATCTCATCAAAGGAAGACAATCATGTCATCCACCCAATATAATCTTCGTCCCCCAGGAAAACAAGAAGAACAATAACGGATCTGGTCTGTGGGATTTAGTGCTGTAGACTTTGGATGGAATACTTAGTTGCTGCTGGTCCTCCTTTACAATTACTAGTGAATATTTAACGGCTGCCTCCCATCTCAGTGTCAAGTTCGAATATAACGTGCTTTTGGAATGCTGAAACGTCACTCTGAACTGCCACGATCATGGATTAATAGGTGGGAGGAGACTCATAATAATGGTGAAACAACTTACGATCATAAAGACTCACTCAATCTGCATACAAGAGGACCAAAAACACGGATGTCATCTCCAGAGGATCGAGTCACTCAAGGTTAGGGCTACTGGAGGTAACATGGCAACCAACACTGATTTAACAGGTGGTGACCTCGTTTTGTTTTGCAGAGACAGAAGAAAATACGTGTCACCCCACCAACGGTTTTGCAAAAAAATAAAGTTTTAAAAATAAAGTAGTAACAATCGTGATCAATACATGGAGGCAGCTGTTGTCCTTTGTTACACCATGGACTAACAAAGGGTTTCAAAGGGTTTAACGAGCGTTAACCACTCCAAGAAACCCTTCGAACAAGAGGACAGCAACAATACAGGTATATAGTAACAAACGGTAGGTAGTAGCTATGGAGAATTACATTGTTAAGAAACCGAGTATTCTTTACAACGAGAAACAACAGGGAAAGGATGACCATCGACAAAACAGGGAAAGTAAGATATATGTGATTATTACATTTGGTCAACATTGTGAGTCGCAGCTAATGCATTGTCGCAGAGCTTCCTCAGCACGCAAACACTAGGTTTTTGCTTGATAAAAATAAAACTTCGAGCAACAAGTTGCAACCACCGTGTCCAAACGAAACCCATACAGTTTGACGTTAGAAAAGGTGGATAGGTGCAAAAAGAAGGGATGAAAGGGAAACTAAGAGTGGCAAAGGTACCTCAAGCACGAGGGCTCCCTTTCTTTCCTTCAAAAGCCTCACCTTGCCTTACCGATATTGTCGGTAACAAAATCGGAGCCAACCTTAAAGGGGGGAAGTGTACGTGAAGAGGAAGTAACTGTGATAATGTTTAAACAGGGCAGATAGATTCCCCTCACTAATTACCATTCGCATCTCTTTCATAGGACCAAGTCTCCATAGCCAAAGAAAACTGCTTCGTACAGTGTTATGAGTAGATTTATTTTCTGTGCAAGAATTTCATTTGAGACGTTTCCACAAGTTAAGTTTTTTACAGTGTAGCCTGGTGGCGAGGCATACGTGTAGTCGATGAAGTGGGTGAACGGAGTGGAGAGCTGGATTGGGCAATGTGACCTGATAGGACAGCACTAACACCCGACCAGGCAGATTCAATATCAGTATGTAAATTAAAAAATCAGACTATCCCAATCAACCAAGAAGAGTGATACTTTAAGGCCGCCTGCGCACTGAGCAACTTGGCCGCGCGGCCAGGTTGCTTTAGCTAATGAAAATGATTAGAACGTGGTTTTACATAAACGGTAAGCATTCTCATTGGCTGCAGCGACCTGGCCGCGCGGGCGGCCTAAGCAGGGCGATGTCAAATTTTCCCCTTGTGGGGTGAGGGGAGAAGGGATCAGGGTTCGTACCACCCTTTACAGACGCAATATTCACTGAGGAAAGAACAACACAATGGTCGCTGTTCCCGAAGTGAGCGCTCACTGATAAATTGTAGATGAGTCGCAAGTCGTGGGCAAATACTAGATCCACGATGTTTCTCCTATGGTAGGCTGGTTCACGACTAGCTGATAAAGGCCCAGAGGTGCAAACAATTAAAAAAAAAGCGATGGGGCGGTCAGCAGCGGTATGAAGATCCCAATTTACAGAGGACAGATTAAAATCCCCTATCACAACAGTGGAATGCTCCGGGTTTAACGAACGTTCAAAAAAGGAACAGAGCGTTAATAGATCAGGGTCACTATAACTATCAGGCAAATAGCAGAGAATAAAAGTTATTTTACAGTGTGGCACAATTACTACAATTCCCTCAGCATTTTCGTCGACCGCTACCAAGGCGAGGGAGGTAAGGAAGTCCAGTACATTATAAGAAGGCCTCGCCCTCGCCCCCTACTCCCCCATCCAGGCTAATTACCATATAAATAGCCGATCCCCCAACATAGCATCGGTAAAACCTGGAACAAGCCATGACTCAACAACGAAAATTATATTATGATGTTCCCGATGAATCGTTCCATAAAACAGCCAATGTTGCAAATCACACTGCGAGCATTAATCAGGACACAATGCAGGTTATCCACACTGGACGTTGGTGTAACCGTGGGATGATTTCCCCTTAGCGATGTAAGTTTACATGTGGTATTTGAATCAATAAAAGTTCGTGCTGAAGGACAGACTTTCCTCTTGCTGTAAGATGAATGCCATCTCTTGCTAAAAGGGTGCGGTCCTTGCAAACTTGGCTATCAACAGAGATGAATGAGTAATTTTTCCAACACAAAGCTGGCGTAGCAATGAATTTGTATGTATGATTCTAACGTCAGTGTCAGCACTAAAAGACCAAGTCTAGGCAGAAGACCAGTGATGGTGATCCTTAAATATGGGTTTCTAGCAAGAATGGAAACAGTACAGATTCGGTTTGGTGGTTCAGTGTCCACATCATTACTTCCAACACAGAGTATCAGAGAGTCTGCCTTTTCACCCACCGTAAGCAGGTGGCTCATCTTAGTTTGCAGATCCTGGACTTTAAGGCCGGGATAGGTCCAAGTTTTAGAATTCTCATTGTCACCACTCTTTAGACCACTAACGTGGGAATCCCCCACGATGGCCACCTTGCGTAGGCAGTCAGATGACATTTTCTGGATTTCATTCTTCCAGCTTGAGCGATCCCACGGAAAGATAGACTGCAGGCTGGACGATTTCGCAATGTGAGTAAGAATGCGTTTTTCTCTTTCATGGTTCTGGATGGCACATAACGAAGCGATAGCAGGAAGATGAGGGACAGCCACGCCACCAAGGTTTTCTTCGAAGTATGTTGGGGAGGTTTCAGGTATGCTAGTCTGGTTCACCTTAGGATGAGAAATGGTTCTTTTGCCAAAACGTCCACGGCGCACAGTAATGTTTTTATGGAGATTGGCATCAGGGAAGTTTACTGTGGGCTCCTCCTCAGAAGAAAGAGGTGGTCGGCAGTCAAGGTGTGCAGAAGATAGTTCGAGGTCACCTCTAGAAGATGTAATGAGTTTCACTGAGATGTTATAAACACCTTTACTGTCATCCATGGATGCTTCGGGTATAGTGGTCTCTAAACGGGGACCATTTAGTGTGGCCTGTTGAGATGAAAAGGTTTGCTCAGCCTTTGGAAGACGTACATCGAATTTAGATTGTATGTCTTTGGCGAAACTCTCAAGGAAAAGCTTTTGTTTGTTGAAGAATTGTGCACTTTTTTGGAATCTGGTCTACTCTAGCGTTAATCACCCCTAGGTCAAGGTCCTTTTCGAGGCTATTCAAGATGAGCAGAGATGTGTTCAAGTGTTCAAGTCTATTGATAAGATGAGCAGAGATGTCATGAAGAAAGTTAAGGGAGGGCGGGTCAATACAACGTTCCGAGTGCCCTACAATTTCGGGAGTTTTAAAACTGCTTTAAACCGGCGTGCTCACCATGTGACGTTCACCACAAGGGGGAAACTGTTTAGAGTCAAAATAAACTGTCTTGCGACGATCCCCTGGAGCATAACGTTTACAATGTATAGGGTTGTTTGGTGCACAATGGTCCTCTCCATCTGAAGAGTATGTGCTGAGGGAAGTGTTCATCTCAGTTTAAGATTTGCAAAAATAAAAAATAAACGCAATTTTCTTCCTTCACATCCTGAAGCAACAAGGAATAATTGAAAATGGTGCTGTGGCATAGAAAGTCAAGTAAGCACGTTTTCGTTTTTCACACATCTGAAGCAAACATAAGGCAGATTTGAAGCCAACAACATTTTCAACGATATTTCCAGCCTTTCTGTTTTTTTTTTCTAGAATTGAAGGTTTTTATTTTTTCAAATTCAAGCACTTTTCCAAATCTCAAGGCTCCGTACGAACTCTGTATTCAGTAAAACACAGGTGTCTTTCCTGTGTCTGTGGCAAAATCTTGACAGAAATGTCCCGTTACATGGGAGGGTTGCAACAAGGGAGGGAAGAGGGAGGAGGGGAGAATACGGTGGAAAAAGAGGGGGAGGAGAGGTAAGATGAGGAAGACGAGAAGAAGAGGGGAGGGAAAGGAAAAGGGGGAAGGGGAGAAAGTGGAAGTGGAGGGGTGAGGGAGAAGGAGAAAGGGGAGGGGAGAAGAGAGGGAAGTCCTGTTAACACTTCCTCTGTCTTCTTCTCAGTGGAAAAGACCCGTTAATGTTGTCCCGTTGAACAAACATGAGAGGGTTGTGGCAAGTGAAGAGAAGAGAAGTAGAGGAGGAGGAGGATGGAGGGGCGAGGAAGAAGGATAAATAGAAAGGGGAGGGGTGAAGAGAGGGAAGTCCCATTACCTCTCCCAAAATATCGGCAGAAAAGTCCCATTAATAATGTCCCGTTGAACAAACATGGGAAGGTTGTGGTAAAGGAGAAAAGGAGGGGAAGAGGAGAAGAGAAGTAACGAGGGAAAGCGGAAGGAAGGGAAGGGGGAGGGAAGAAGAGGGGGTAAGTCCCTTTAACACTTACATCAGACGAGATATTCATATGTCAGTGCTTGTAATAGGATGGGTCAGGTTCACACCAGATAGCGTTGTGGACGAGTAAAATTAAAAGACCAGTCAAACAATGAAATATTGCAAATGCGTTTTACTTTCTTAAGAAGACCAAACACCTGGAGAGGCTAAGACCGGGAGACTCAATCAGCTAAAAGTGCACAACTTTAAACCAAACGACGATAGATTGTTAACTTCGAGGCCCCAAAATGGGTGTCCAAATCGTCAGCCTGATACGATGGAAAGGCGCAGATGATAACTTGCAGAGCGAAATTGAATTGTTTTAAAGTGGGCAGCAACAATCACTGCATGTGAGAGCATTGGTACCTTTGTTAATGAAGAAAAATTACTTGCAACAGTTTGGCATTGCGTGGTCCGGCGTGAATGGTTTTAAATTGAATTGTTTTATTGTTTTATTGTTGAGTTGTTTGGTGTGTCTAACAGATGAGACGCCAGAGCATGTTCTCCTGTTGTGTAAGAAGCATGTACAAAAGCAGTCGCTGGTGGCTTCTTGGGTGCGTGAGTTAGAACCAGTGCAGGAGCTGTTAGGTCTCACGAGTGGCACGAAACCGCTTGTCAAACTCCGTGCAATTGCTAGGTTTTGTTATGATTCGGGCATTAATGTGTTAGTGGGTCTCCACCCCCTTGTCTCTACTCTCATCCCCCTCTCTCTCCTCTGTACTACGGTCTGTGCTTCTGTCTGTTGCCAACATGTGGTGGTAGTTCTGTGGTGGCAGTTCTGTGGTGGTAGTTCTGTGGTGGCAGTTCTATGGTGATAGTTGTATTGTGGCTCACTGGAACTTTCCCTAAATGGGAGAGACAAGCTGAGCGGTCTTGTGCAAGGACCAAAGTGAGTGCCCCGAGTGAGTGTGGTGCTAGTGCGTCGTGAAGAGTGACGAGAGGCAAGAGGGGAGAGATAGTTCTATGATAATTATGAGACTTGTTGCGCTAAGGTAGTGATGGTGTAATGCGGAGTGTGCAATGTGGAGTGGTGGCGCTGCTATTGGTTGTGTAAGTAGAAGTGTACGTAGCGTAAGATTATGTATAGTGTAGGCTTGGGCATATGGCTACGAAATAAATGCTCGTGAAAGCCTCCAAGCCACACGCTCAATCTAGACACACGCTAGTGTGTCGCGCGACCTTAGGCAACAAATATCACATCAATTCCATTGTCGAGGTTGTAAACCATTGTAGCGCGGCGCCTTAGCATCAGTGTCTTATATCTTGAAGCATAGTTGGGCACAATTCAGGAACTTGGGGATAAATAATAATGCGGTACAAAAGCTTAAATTGTGTTGAAATCGAGAGCAATGACCCACCTGACAAAAATTAACTCGTGTTTGAATGCCAGCTAAGCTGCTTTCAATGTAAAATCTGACCATCAATAACATTAAAAATGTGTTACTACTAGTTAGCTATTTCGCTCATCCCCATGTTAAATCCCATAGGGTGATTATTCATCGATACCGAGATAACGGGTAGGCTTTCAGCTATGAAACTGGAAGAATGGGTGCAGTACAATACGAACTGCGTACCTTTTATGGTTTGGAGCCTGAGGGTGTAAAGGAGATGGCGTGGGAGGGCGCGTAAGTACGAAAATATTGTTATAACCATCGTTAGTATTGTCGGCATCGTCTCTCATTGGACGGCCAAAGTTCGGACAATGACAACGTGTAAACTGACGTGCGTGCCTAGACACACACTAGTGTATCACGATAAATGTAAACAACGTTGCCAAAGAAATTGTATTCACGAAAAATAAACCAACTGTAAAAACAAAGCAAAATAAACAAAGCCAAAATCTGGTAAAGAGGCCACCAAGTTGAGGGTGGTTCGGCCCTTCTGAGAAGTTATATCAACGCACCTAAACTAACTACATCAAAATTAAAACCAAACCCAAAACCTATAAAGAGGTGACTAAGTTGAGAATGGTTCGGCTTTTAGGCAAAAGGTAGTAGCAAAGTGTTGAGAACCAATTTCTTTTTGACGTGGCACGTTATTACACATCTGCACGGTAGTGGAGTTGAGTTTAATACACAATTTTAAAAAAGGAGTAATATCATATCAAAAACAAAAATCGGTGAAAAGAACGCCAAGTTCCGAATGGTTTGGCCTTTTAAAAGCATGATATCAACACACCAAAACATTCGCCAACTTAATCTCACCGAATAATACTTTGGACGTTAAATGAAAACTTGAACAGTGCTAGCGAAAGTAGCAATGCTCTAGTTTTCATGTAACCTTCGAACTATTAAGCGGTGCGATTAACTTGGCTAATGTTTTGGTGTGTTGATATCACTCCTTTGAAGGGCCGAATCATTCGGAAATTGGCATTTTCTTCACCAGTTTTGTTTTTGATATGATACTACTTGCATACTAACTTACCCTAACAAACGAAAACCAAACAAAAACTTATATAGGCCAAATAGTTGTCGGAAATAATTAGCTGAGCAAAAAACGGTTAGCCATTTAGAACAAAAAAAATTAGAGCTCGTGTCCCCATACTCACAGCTGTGAAGGTACTACACAAATAAAAACAGATTAGAGTTCACTCGACGGCGACGAACTATAATTTGAATTCCAATTCCAGGGAACAATGACTGTTTTTAGTCGATGGTTACATCAGGAAGTGTACGCAGTTTGTGCTTGAAATGTTTAATGTTTGTGGGCGTGTGCGTGCGTGTGTGAACTTAATTTGTGTATTATACAGATTTTTTAAAAATATTTGTCTGTATTTGTTGTTTTTTATTTTAAGTCTGTTTCGTGTGAGTGGGTGCATTCATAATTTGTGAGACAAGCAGACTCCTAGTTAAACACAGGCTTGTGTTTGATGGTTTCTGTTTTAGTTCTAGTTCGTGTAAGTAATTACATGTTCATTTTGCTTATGCACATTTAATCTTTCAATTTTGTAGGCATTTTGCTGTTTATGGCGTCAGTTTTGTACGAATTTGAGATTTTTAGGTTTTCGTTCTGTTTCATGTCGGGTGTATATGCTATACAGGGTGTTTAAAAAAAAACCGCTACACGTCGAGTTTTTCTAAGTCCAACAACCATTCCCCGTCACTATAACCCTTATCCCTGACCTCAGTAAAGAAATCAAGAAAGTTATGCCTGACCTCAGGAAAGAAAGCTTTTATTACCATTTCAAATAAGAACGCAAAAGTTAGCGAAAGAATGTGACAGCCCTGGTTAGTGGTGGGGGGGGGGGGGGGAACCATGTAATGGCGGATGCTACGACGGAGTAGGTGCTTGTAACATCGCCGGTCGCATGATGTAACTGGATCAATCTTACTATCACTCTGGGTTGACTTTTGGTACTTTTTAGTTAAAACAGCACAACTGGTACAGTCCCGGTGTAGAGAATGGAGCTACCTTTGTCCTAATCATGTAGGGTAACTAGTGATAATAAGCGGTAACGCTTCCACCAAGGTGGGAATTAGGCTAGCTAAGTTAAATTTGAAGAGAATTATCTGGTTTTTATTTTAGTCAAACATGTTAAAACATTAAAACATTTGCACTTTACATTCACTTTACATTGCACTTTACATTACAGTTTAGGTTAAAATAAAAAGGGGGAAGTAACATTAAATTCAAACTAGAACAGAATTATGGTCAACAAACAATTTCAAATAGAAACTGTGGGAAGAGCATAGGCGGCTGAATGACCGGCTATCAGGCTTGAAGGGGGCAGAGCGGTGGTACGGTCCCTCCACGGGCCTCCAAGCAGAGAGGACTGATAGTCAAGCGAAACATCCACACCTACGTCTGAACCGAGGTCCGTGTTCGGATCGATGAGCAAGGTAGAATTGGATAACTTACAGGTTGGAAAGTCGTAAGTTGTATCAAGGAAAAGGTGAATGCGTAAGAAGAACTTTATTGATGGTTGTTGGGGGCTCGGCCTCTCTCTCTAGCTTGGCACGGCATGGATTCTCTCCCTAAATCTCACGCAGGATTTACTGGATAGCAGTAGGTTAGGATTAAAGTGCAAATGATGGTAGAGTCCCGAAAACACACATCACTGTAAGAGTGCTTGATGGACTGAGAGTTCAAGCCATTAGGGACTACGCATAGCTACCTTTGTTTTCAGGAATTCTTTGCTGTCTTACGATTAGGCCTGAGCAATGGCGGCCATCAGAACTACACGTCATGTTAAGGGTGACGCTTCTTGGCAAAAAAAAAAAGAGTCTCTAAAAGTATATCTGCGGAGGGATTTAGAGGGAGAATTTTAAGGCTAAGGAGACTGCCGGTACAATAGGGTGTGCTTTGGTTTGAATGTACAAATGCTTATAAAAGAAGAAGTTCGCCTAACAAACAAGGATACAATTAGGTGGAGATCGGCGTTAACCGATGATGTTCTTACATAATCGCTTCGGCCGAAGGCTTAACATTGTTTAACATCAAGGGCTGTACCTTTAAGTCAACAATACAGTTGTGTACATTGTTGGCGAGCGGGGCTTAATTAAATAATTAAGAGTGGTCAAGCTTATAAAATGTTACACGTAAATCGTAAGGGGAAATTTAAGAGTGGGGAATCAAAGGACCAGCAGGGAATTTCCCACAGAAACAGTGATTTTAGGCAACGGAAATTTCGCAAAAGAGCCCTCTAAATTACAAACAGCCTCGGCTGACTTATAATAGTAAACCTGTTTTACAGTTGTTTTTCTACGTGTAACAGCAAAGCATTAAACCTCCCAGAGTTGCTGTTGATAAGTCAACTCCTTAAATTATAGAAGCCTCAGCTACATATAAAGTTCGTATGGAGCGAATAATCGATGGAACACCCACGAAGATCAAACCGTCCTTTGTTTACATTAAACTGCGTTTAAAGAAACGATGAAAATAAAGCTGGTTTTTAGTAAGGGACCGTGAACCCTTAAGTTATGGCCGCCAACGTCCGAAATGCCGTTTGGCTTGACGCACCATAAAATTACATTCAAAGCTAAGAGGTTAGGTTTAAGATTAAACTATAAATTTTGAAATCAGAGTCCAAAAGATAAACTTTTAAGTTAAACTAAGGTACATACGAACCAACTACCTTTGCCCGGCATGGCAACAATCGGACTGCGGCATCTCCACTCCCGACCGGCGTAACGACCTCTAGCTTTGAGATTCCTGAGCTGTGCTAACGAAACTCCAGTGCGTCTGGGTTTTTATGCCTTCTGCTTGGCAGGCAGGTAGATGGTTAGCGCGGATCTGTAGGAGAGCGACGGAGGGGGTGAGTGGGGAAGAGGTGGACACTTGGAGGAGGAGAGACTGACCCAAACCGGCCGAGCTGGCACTACCGGAAGTCGGCCATGACAGCGCGGACGGGCAGGGTAGCTGGGCTGCTCTCAATGCGTGGGGAGTTGACTCCGTGTATTTACTGCTTTGGTATTGAAGGAACTGAGTCAACAAAGGATTTTTAAACAATTAGAGGCCTGGCATGGAAGTGCAGTGAGTTTAAAACTCATAAACAACGTGAGAATAGGCCTATAAAATTAAACTACGATGTTATGCATCGCAACTATTGAAGGAGGAGGGGGGGGGGGAGACGAAGTGTATTGCTCAGAATAAACATTTGACTTTGGGAATCGAATTGCTATATACAAGGCATGATTTTATCGAAGGAAAGCTAGTTTGTTTACGTTTTTAGAGGTAGGCTAATACGGTCGGAGTTTGGATGGAGATGCTATAAAAAAAAATATACATAAAAATTCATACACTGTGTCCGTAAAAATAAACAAACATAAAAGTTCGAGCTCCGGTAGGGTTCATGGCAAGAAGTTAAGTTTACCAAAGTGCATTAAGTGCAAAAATCAAAAGATTAAATATACCAGCTAGTTAAAATGGGCTATAACGCAGCGTAGGTTAGTTTTTACAAGTTGTTTGAACGTCGGATATTTTTCATGAATAAACAAAGTCGTCACCTGTTACAAATAAAAAATATCGTGTGTTTTATATCTAAAACATAACTAAGCTGGTGGTGTTTCGGCTTTATGCCTAAGAGAAAAAATATACAATATTTACATTTTTAAAGTGGAATCGCCATAAAGACGATTTTCTTCTGGTGTGGAAGAATTCTGCCCTCAGGTTTTTTCTTCATGGTGTCTTCACCACGAGCGTCTGATACGAGACCGCGTTTACAACCAAAACAAACAATAAAGTCTATAATTAGATTTCAAGTAAAAAGAAAAAAAAAAGCATTTAATTGGACATCAAGCAAAATAGCTAAAATAAAGGCTTTTACAGTATTTGGATTCCAAATAAAAACGGAAGAAACGCATGTGGTAACCCTTGTTGGTGGGGGGAGGGGGACCAAAACAAACAATAAAAACCCATAATTAGATTTTAAGTAAAAAGAGGAAAAAAAAACATTTAAGTGTATAAGAAAAATTAA